>CANSZD010002074.1:0-209207 GCA_947648045.1 Beta corolliflora
TCTTTTGAGGAAGTATTTTAGAACCTTAAATAAAAGGTGCTAGTATATTTTAGTAGTATTTGGACAATACCTAAAATAAAGTTCGGGTGGCTAAAATGACTAACTTGATAAGTTAAAATTTTTAACTTCTCAAGATCGGTGTTGAAATTTTGGAAAATCTTTTTAAAGTTTTGATTACAAGCAGTATTGCCAAAATAATTTATCAACTAATTTTGCCAAACAATTAAGCTCATTGCCTTCCTTATTAGCTCCAACGCCTTATCGGTTTAATTTTATCTTATCAATTTCGCTTAACTTATTAGTTTCGGTTTTATTTTCAACTAGTATTGCCAAACGAGCCCTTACAAGTTTCCACAAACGTATCTTTGTTTTGATTTGTTTTCAACTATTGCTAAACCGCCAACATGCGGTTTGTTGTCATTTTCCCGCCATTTTCTCTCCACCTCCAATGCCGGACGCCCATGTAAAAAATTGTTTAATATTAGGGGATGGGTTAATCATGTCTCTATTAGTACACGGGAATCCCCCTTAATCAAAGGATCCACTAATAATTGCTTTATCGTTTCGTTTTATGGAACGAATGTCTAATTCTCATTTAAAGTGTCCAAACAAGGTTTGATGGAGAATTCTAGTGTCTATTGGTATGGATTACGCGTAAGCACATCATTCTACATTGTTTTTATAAGCAAGAGGGGAGAATGTAAGGCAAAGGAAAAATTCTTGTTTGGGCCCATTTCTTGGACCACCCACCTATGGAGGTTACTACAATACCCCTACCTAGGGAAGACAATCCTCCACCGGGTGGAGGGTGACTAAAATACCCTCATTTATCGGAGGTCCCATCCCTCTATAAATAGCGGTTGTCTCATCAATCAAAAGGTAAGAATTCTCGGCTACAAAATCCACGAGCATCTCTCTACATTGATCACTTTTCTATCGACCTCAATCATCTACCGACTTGAGCGTCGGAGGGGCGTCCGAGGACCACCCCCGGGGTAGGCTAACCTTGTTTTGCGGGATTCGTTGTACGGACAACGGGCTCAGCGTACCCTTTTGGGGCCCACATCAAATCTCACAACCCATCATAATCCTTAATTTCTTAGCGGAAATGCGGTTCGGCGTCGTCGCGGGGAAGTTACAATCAATGTCACTTCGCCACCACTTAGTAAGATTCACTTCGTCGTTACTCGCAATGGCCCCAACCAAGGAGACACGCTCCCAAGCCAACCATTCCCGGAGAGCTCAAGCATCCCATCATCATACACTGCGATGCTATCCTCTATCCCAATGATGATGATTCCACCCGGATGGGAAAACCCATCAAGCATCATGTAGTCAGTCGGCCCCATGACCTCGCGTCGGATACAAGTAGTCGACCCTCTACCCATAATTGCAAAACATCACCTTGATTGCAGCTCGGATTCAACAAACTCTCCAAAGAAAGTCGGATGGATATGGTTGCCATTCTCGTCACGAAGAGATCATTCGTCCCTCAGAGATGCTCAACCTAATCTATGGGACCTAAACAGAGGGAAGGGCCACGTCAACCTTCAAGGGGCAACTCAACCGGGGAGAAGCAAGCTACTCACGCCTCTTCAAGGTTCCTCGAGACATGTCATCAATCGGAAGAATTTATCTCGATGAGCACGACTCATGAATACCCCACCGAGAAGAGGGGTATGGTGACTCAGAATCGCAAAACCCCCTCCAGAATAGACAGTGGCACCCTTAAGTTTACGGTCCGTCTCAGCCACACATACTCGTAAAAGGCACCCACTCATCGACGGTACCTAGTCATTCAAGGTACCTACTCATCCTGGGTGCCCACTCGGCCGAGGAATATACTCGGTCATAGGTGCCTACTCATCAAAGGCACCTACTCATCAACGGTACCTACTCATTCAAGGTACCCCACTCATCCTGGGTGCCCACTCGACCGAGGAATATACTTGGTCATAGGTGACTACCCATCAAAGGCACCTACTCATCAATGGTACCTACTCATTCGAGGTACCCACTCATCCTTGGTGCCCACTTGGCCAAGGAAATATACTCGGCCATAGGTGCCTACTCATCAAAGGCAACTACTCCTCAACGGTACATACTCATTCAAGGTACCCACTTATCAACGGCACCTACTCATCAACGGTACCTCCATCAACTTGGCATGTACGAGCTACCTCCATCCAACCACGACCCCCCTTGGTCTAAAGAACCAACTCGGACAAAGAAAATGAATAGCACATCAAGGCACCTAACTCGAAGCGAGGCATAATCCCGAGTCCCCTCCCCCCCTCTCGGGACTGGCAGGGTACCCCAGAACATTGGTCTCTCTCGATTTCTGCTGGACGACCTCCTCGGGAAGCAATGATGCTACCCTATCCGTTCATCCAACGTGGGGCTAATTACTAGGAACCCCTCAATTGGACAAATAGATACGCTCAAAGAAGGAAGGATTGGGCTCGTAAGCCTCCCGAGTCGATAAACTTATTCATCTATACCTCCATCCGCTCGGACTGGAAGGAGACCACCACCAAGTACAACACTTAGTCAAGTATGGCTAAGTACTCATGGCACCTACTTGGACAGCATGGGGCTCATCAGTCCTCATCCGAGCGGCGACCTACTCCCTCGGTCAGTATGAAGTCCACATACTCCTCTACCGAGCCACTTTACACTTAGTCAAGTATGGCTAAGTACTCATGGCACCCACTCGGACAGCATGGGGCTCACCAGTCCTCATCCAAGCGGCATCCTACTCCCTTGGTCAGCATGGAGTCCACGTACTCCTCTACCAAGCCACTTTACACTTAGTGAAGTATGGCTCAGTACTCATGGGACCCGCTCGGACATCATGAGGCTCATCAGTCCTCATCTGAGCGGCGTCCAACTCCCTCGGTCAGCATGAAGTCCACGTACTCCTCTACCGAGCCACTTTACACTTAGTCAAGTATGGCTAAGTACTTATGGCACCCACTCGGACATCATGGGGCTCATTAGTCCTCATCCGAGCGGCGGCCTACTCACTCGGGCAACAAGAGCTCCCCTCCGTTGCCGAGTCACTTTTATGCTTAGTCAAGTATGGCTAAGTATCAACTAGAACCCACTCAGACAGCCTGGGGCTCCTTAGCCCCTCATCCGAGTGGCTTCCGTTTCACTCGGCCAACAGGAGCTCCCCTCCGTTGCCGAGTCGCTTTTATACTTAGTCATGTATAGCTAAGTATCAATTAGCACCCATTCGGACAGCTTGGGACTCATTAGCCCCTCATGCGAGTGGCTTCCAACTCACTCGGCCAACATGAGCTCCCCTCCTTTGCCGAGTCGCTTTTATGCTTAGTCAAGTACGGCTAAGTATCAATTAGCACCCACTCGGACAACTTGAGGCTCATCAGCCTCATCCGAGCGGCGTCCTACTCCCTCCGTCAGCATGAAGTCCACGTACTCCTTTACCGAGCCACTTTACACTTAGTCAAGTATGGCTAAGTACTCATGGCACCCACTCGGACAGCATAGGGCTCATAAGTCCTCATCTGAGCGACGTCCTACTCCCTCGGTCAGCATGGAGTCCACGTACTCCTCTACCAAGCCACTTTACACTTAGTCAAGTATGGCTAAACACTCATGGCACCCGCTCGGACAGCATGAGGCTCATCAATCCTCATCCGAGCAGCATCCTACTCCCTCGATCAACATGCAGTCCAAGTACTCCTCTATCGAGCCACTTTACACTTTGTCAAGTATGGCTATGTACTCGTGGCACCTACTCGGACAGCATGGGGGCTCATTAGTCCTCCTCCGAGCGGCGACCTACTCACTCGGGCAACAGGAGCTCCCCTCCGTTGCCGAGTCGCTTTTATACTTAGTCATGTATAGCTAAGTATCAATTAGCACCCATTCGGACAGCTTGGGACTCATTAGCCCCTCATGCGAGTGGCTTCCAACTCACTCGGCCAACATGAGCTCCCCTCCTTTGCCGAGTCGCTTTTATGCTTAGTCAAGTACGGCTAAGTATCAATTAGCACCCACTCGGACAACTTGAGGCTCATCAGCCTCATCCGAGCGGCGTCCTACTCCCTCCGTCAGCATGAAGTCCACGTACTCCTTTACCGAGCCACTTTACACTTAGTCAAGTATGGCTAAGTACTCATGGCACCCACTCGGACAGCATAGGACTCATAAGTCCTCATCTGAGCGACGTCCTACTCCCTCGGTCAGCATGGAGTCCACGTACTCCTCTACCAAGCCACTTTACACTTAGTCAAGTATGGCTAAACACTCATGGCACCCGCTCGGACAGCATGAGGCTCATCAATCCTCATCCGAGCAGCATCCTACTCCCTCGATCAACATGCAGTCCAAGTACTCCTCTATCGAGCCACTTTACACTTTGTCAAGTATGGCTATGTACTCGTGGCACCTACTCGGACAGCATGGGGGCTCATTAGTCCTCCTCCGAGCGGCGACCTACTCACTCGGGCAACAGGAGCTCCCCTCCGTTGTCGAGTCACTTTTATGCTTAGTCAAGTACGGCTAAGTATCAACTAGCACCCACTCGGACAGCATGGGGCTCATTAGTCCTCATCCGAGCGGTGTCCTACTCACTCGGGCAATAGGAGCTCCACTCCCTTGCCGAGTCAAATTTATCCTTAGTCAAGTATGGCTAAGTATTAACTAGCACCCACTCGGACAGCCTGGGGCTCATTAGCCCCTCATCCGAGTGGCTTCCTATTCACTCGGCTAACAGGAGCTCCCCTCCGTTGTCGAGTCGCTTTTATACTTAGTCAAGTGTGGCTAAGTATCAACTAGCACCCATTCGGACAGCTTGGGACTCATTAAACCCTCATCCGAGTGGCTTCCTACTCACTCGGCCAACATAGCTCCCCTCCTTTGCCGAGTCGCTTTTATGCTTACTCAAGTTTGGCTAAGTATCAACTAGCACCCACTCGGACAACTTGAGGCTCATCAGCCTCATCCGAGCGGCGTCATACTCCCTCGGTCAGCATGGAGTCCATGTACTCCTCTACCGAGCCACTCTACACTTAGTCAAGTATGGCTAAGTACCTGGCACCCAGTTGGTCAGCATGGGGTCATAAGCCCCTCATCCGAGTGGTGTCCGACCCACTCGGCCAATAGGAGACCCCCTCTCCATTGCCGAGTCGCTTCTCATACTTACCAAATTCAAGCTAAGTACCTCATTGGCACCCACTCGGGCAGCATGGGGCCCATTAGCCCCTCATCCGAGTGGCGTCCGACCCACTCGGCCAGTAGAAAACTCCCTCTCCTTTCCCGAGTCGCTTCTCATACTTTGCCAAATTCAAGCTAAGTACCTCATTGGCTCCCACTCGGTTAGCATGGGGATCATTAGCCCCTCATTCGAGTGGCGTCCGACCCACTCGGCCAGTAGGAGACCCCTCTCCTTTGCCGAGTCGCTTCTCATACTTAGCCAAATTCAAGCTAAGTACCACATTGGCGCCCACTCGGTCTGCATGGGGCTCATTAGCCCCTCATCCGAGTGGCTGCCTATTCACTTGGCTAACAGGAGCTCCCCTCCGTTGTCGAGTCGCTTTTATACTTAGTCAAGTGTGGCTAAGTATCAACTAGCACCCATTCAGACAGCTTGGGACTCATTAGCCCCTCATCCGAGTGGCTTCCTACTCACTCGACCAACATGAGCTCCCCTCCTTTGCCGAGTCGCTTTTATGCTTAGTCAAGTTTGGCTAAGTATCAACTAGCACCCACTCGGACAACTTGAGGCTCATTAGCCTCATCCGAGCGGCGTCACACTCCCTCGGTCAGCATGGAGTCCATGTACTCCTCTACCGAGCCACTCTACACTTAGTCAAGTATGGCTAAGTACCTCATTGGCACCCAGTCGGTCAGCATGGGGTCATAAGCCCCTCATCCGAGTGGTGTCCGACCCACTCGGCTAGTAGGAGACCCCCTCTCCTTTGCCGAGTCGCTTCGCATACTTACCAAATTCAAGCTAAGTACCTCATTGGCACCCACTCGGTCAGCATGGGGCTCATTAGCCCCTCATCCGAGTGGCGTCCGACCCACTCGGCCAGTAGAAAACCCCCTCTCCTTTGCCGAGTCGCTTCTCATACTTTGCCAAATTCAAGCTAAGTACCTCATTGGCTCCCACTCGGTTAGCATGGGGATCATTAGCCCCTCATTCGAGTGGCGTCCGACCCACTCGGCCAGTAGGAAACCCCTCTCCTTTGCCGGGTCGCTTCTCATACTTAGCCAAATTCAAGCTAAGTACCTCATTGGCGCCCACTCGGTCTGCATGGGGCTCATTAGCCCCTCATCGAGTGGTGTCTGACCCATTCGCCATTATTAGAAGATCCCCTCTCCTGTGCCGAGTCGCTTCTCATACTTAGCCAAATTCAAGCTAAGTACCTCATTGGCACCCACTCGGTTAGCATGGGAGCCCCTTCATTATACCCGCTCGGTGACTCTCTCGGGCGCCGCGCTCGACTCTATTAAATGCCCCTCAATCGGGAACATACCCCCTCGGCTCTATCAAGAGACCCTCAGTCGGAAACAACCGCCTCGGTTGGGAATAGACTCCCTCGGCTTTATAAGGAGCCCCTCAGCCTGCATGATGGGAACCACCTCGGCACCACTAGCCTCGCTCAGCACGAGATTAGGTCGGCTGGGGAAGGAAGCAGGGGCTGCGCTCGGCGCAGCTCACCCCCCTGGGCACAACTAGCCTCGCTCAGCACGAGACTGGGTCGGCTCTAGAGGGAAGCAGAGGCTGCGCTTGGCGCAGCTAGACCCGCTCGGCGCAGCTCACCCCGCTCGGCATCTAAGGCTCGCTCAGACTCGGTTGGCTTGGGAAGGAAGCAGGGGCTGCGCTCGGCGCAGCTTACCCCGCTCGGCATCTAGGTCTCGCTCAGACTCGGTCGACTCGGGAAGGAAGCAGGGGCTGCGCTCGACGCAGCTAGCCCCGCTCGGCGCAGCTAACCCTGCTCGGCGCAGCTAGCCCGCTCGGCACATCGGCCCTCTGCATGTGGCTCCTTCGGCTCGGGGAAGAAACAGACTCCCGTGCTTGCTTAATCCTGGTGCCTTATTATTAATTCAAGACATTGTTCAACCCCGGCGAAAATGTGATTATTCCGCCAATCAACCACACTAAAAATTGGTGTTTTCACTCCGATTACTTGGCGTGGGGCTAATTGTTTGGGCCCATTTCTTGGACCAGCCCACCTACGGCGAAGTTACTAAAATACCCCTACCTCAAGGGAAGACAATCCTCCACCAGCCGGAGCTGACTAAAATACCCTCATTTATCGGAGGTCCCATTCTCTATAAATAGCGGTTGTCTGATCAATCAAAAGGTAAGCAATTCTCAGCTACAAAATCCAGAGCATCTCTCTCTACATTGATCACTTTCTCTCTCTACCTCAATCATATATTGACTTGAGCGTCGGAGGGGTGATCCCGGGACTACCCCCGGGGTAGGCTAACCTTGTTTTGCAGGATTCCGGTGTACGGACAACGGAGCTCAGGCGTACCCTTTTGGGGCCCACATCAAATCTCACAACCCATCATAATCCTTAATTTCTGAGCAGGAACAATTACCAATCAAGGAGGAACAAAAATAAGAAGAATTTTGTTCAAAATATTAAAACAGAAAGAGGGAAGAGTTTTGAGAAATTGAGAGAGCTAGTAAGTATCCTAAGCTGAAATGCGTACCTAAATTTCAAAGTGGGTTAACAACAAACTTACAAGGCTATCGTACAAAATTTCTTCCATCAACTTGTTGAATATAAGACTCATTTTTACATTCAGCCCATCTGCACAAGCGACATCTTATATGTGACGTTCATGTCGAACGCTCAGATGATTATGCGGTATGACGTACAAGTAACCTTATGTTTGTATTATAGACTTATAGTATTATTTTTGTTTGTTAATAACTACATATATATACATTATTGAGAATCCCATATATGCATTATTGTTAATTGTTCCATTTATACTAATCACAACTTCTGCTGCACCAGAAATAGATTATATGTAGTGTGTCATACATAGGAATTTGAATTTATTATTTAAATGTGTGTTCAATAAGTTCTATGTAACTTTTTGATCTGTAAATTACTACTATATACAAATGTTTCTAGATGTGTAACACACTTTGGAATATGTGTGCTACTATTAGACTCCATGTCCTAATCAAGTCCTTATATGAGCATGCTCAAAAGTAGATGTTTTTCCTAACAAATTACTAATTTACTATATAAATTATATAAAGTCCTTCACGAAACAAAAATAAATATATCAAATTTATTGTCATAGTAAAATTCACAAATACTTTTTTCCTCTTTTTTTTAGTTGACCCATTTCCTTTAGGCACACTTGACGAAACACTAATTTGAACCTTAATATCTCTAATTGCTAATAAGCAAATATTACAAAACGTTGATATTTGAATGATATACATTGAGACGAATCTAATAAGATCTCACATGATTATTATTTCCCTTAAGTACAAATCACAAGATCAGATAGTCAAAGTCATGTATGTGAATAGCATAAAAAGTCAAAACGAGACATCTAAAAAAGGGAGAAAGTATTTGTTGAAAAATTGAAAATTTTATTTCTTTTGTCGGAAAAAATCTCATTTCATGAATTACGAAAGATGATGACTTTAACCCCTTGGAAACCAGCTGAACTATCATGAGATATGCTAGTGCACTCTTTACGATTCAGTATACTCATGCAACTCTCTGAATAATCAACTTTTTTTTCCCTTCCATTTGGTGATCAGAACAAAAAAAGAAGACCATAATACATTGGTGGATACTTCAAGCATATATGTACGTACATAACTCAGATTTTATAATCACATAAAACAAGTACAAGCACAATTCTCAATTCCTCACACATGACGTAGACTAAAAAAAGAAGCTTAACCAAGACCCATAGCACTAATACTTCTACTATTATCCCTACACAAAACATAAGCCTGAGTGGCTCAACTCAACTCCCACTCGATGAATGTTGTGATGAAGAACAACACTCGGCAACAACCTCGGCGTCAACTTCTTGACGATGGAAGTTCCGGTGGCAACCGCAAGCGGCACAAACGAGTGCGAGGTCGGTGCCCTCGTCTCCACTAGCCATAAACTCCCGGCACCCATCCAAAGCGTACCCACCTATGCTAGCTGCATGATTCTTCTGGCACTCCAAATACCTTACGTTTCTATATGCAAGTGCAGAGTTGGTTGAACTCCTAAAATCTTCAGCACTAGTTTTTAATACCACTTGTTTCTTCCTCATCCTCAATCTCAAAAGAGAACACAAAGAAAGAGGTAGATGAAATGTTAGTTTTCAACTTAGTATGTGCTTAAAAGTTAAAACTTCCAACCCTAAGTTGCACATATATAGCGTGCAACTTGGCATCTTTGATTATATTATGGTCCACCTTTTTAAAAAGTTTTACCAAACCAAAATTACTGGGAAAATAATGATTTTTCTTTCACAAAGTTAACTCTTTAAATGGTCCTCCCTCATGTGAATAGATGGTTCAACTGCCCACCATAATATTTGTGTTAATAATTTTAATGCTGAGTAGTTTCTGATTTATCCGTGATTAAAGATGGCCTAAAAATGATAATGGAGTTCTTACTTTACCTTTAAATTGTGATCGTCTTGTTAAGGAATAACCAGCTATTGCGTTGTCTAGATTCAAGTGAACGTTGATGCTGAAATAAAGAGGTTAGTAAGTGATTAAAATGTTTAGCAAAATTAGGGTAAACATATGGGCCATCGTTGCAAGAAACATTTTTCCTAACTTAGCTTATAAAAGAAATGAACGTGAATTATTATTGGTAAAAAATATACAATTTTATGCATGAATTTGATTGTTTAAAGATTTAGCTTAATTAGTTATATATGGATGCATGCACTTGTATATCATACATTTTTAAAAGGGAAGCATTTGTGCCATGATTGATACTCATCACTTCGGTTCTTCTGACAGGTGAAAAGTTGAGCATTCCTTCCGATGTAAGTCTGTCAAACTATTCTCTCCCCTACAAGGGAAAAAAAAGTGAAAAAAATACAATGTTATACAAATGAAATAGATCAGCACAATGCCACTTCCTTCGCGTTAGTCTAGTCAATGTTAGGATCTATTGATATAATGCACACTTTTTTCATTCAAAAATAACTAATATTTGAACTTGTGTCAGGTACCAAAATTTTAGTAACATCAAGGTAAAGGAGAAATTAAGATTTTATTATATATACAAATCTCACGACAGATGAAATATTAGAGGCTAGACGATATTACGAAGGGAGTATTAGCGATTGAAATATATAATGTTTCATATTAATGGGTGTAGACACATAATCATGTCACCCCATTTTGTACCCAATGATGAAACATATTATCGTCCTACTTGGTCCAGACTGAAGTGGAGCAACCAAAGATTGTCCAAAAAACTTTTAAAAGAAAATTCAATTTCAAGACCAATTAATTATTGAAAATAATTAATTGATTTTTCAAAAATGAATCTTTTATTAAATTATTTTCATAATTATGTGATTTAAATATGTTATTATTCATAACTTTTGATAAAAGATAAGTCAAAATGGTTATTTAAGATAAAATTTGAACTTGGGCAAAAGAAGCAGAAATGCGACGTTGTTGCGTGGCGCGTCACTGATGCGCTAAGCGCACCGAGCCTGCATGGAGCGCAAGCTTTTTTTTAATCCAAAGCTTATGTTTTACGAATTCTAATCGTATTTTTCACTAAAAATACCCTTTTTTCACTTGTATTTTTTTCACGGACTTCACATATACTTTAACATATCTAAACATCAAAACCTCTCAAAAACTCTCTCAAACAAATTCAAACTCTTCAAACACATTCAACCAAGAATATTAATTCTTCTTCCTCCGTTGAATTTTCATTCAAGAACTCAATTTTCAAGGCGAAAGTTTGATTTGTCCGACGTCCGTACAGTCAAACCTAGGTTACAAAGGTATAACTCCTGAGGGTCATTAATATTTCAATTCCAATTTCATTACTTGAAGTTACTAATGAGTATTTCATGATGTAGATCCCTAAATAAATAATATCTTCTTGTATATTTAACCTCTAATATTTCTATATATTTGCATGCCTATGTGTTTAATGCTTTCATCACATCATATGTTTGTTTTTGCTAATCAAAACCTTGATAAATATTCCAACAATAAAGTCATATAATTTTGGACAATTGGATTAGGTTCCCAGAAATTTGATTGCGTGCTTAAAAATTATATCACAAAAAGTAGTCATTTAATTTGCTTGTTTAATAAACCAACTTAGATTGATTTTTAGAATGAATGAATATATTACTTGGTTGTTTATCTGCATAAAACTAGAATATGAATCTGATTAAGTAGAGGTCAACAATGGGCGAATTTGATTTGTGATCATATTCGTTCCCTCACCCCCAAACTCAAAATCTGGTTCATTGACCAATTATGAAGTCATGACAGGAAATCTCCATTAAATAAGTCCCTAAAATGTCCCTATGGTTTCCTAAAAATCCTGTTAGGTTTATGATTCTTTCTTTAAAGACTTTTTGGCGACTTCTATTTCAAAACTAAAACCCTTAACAATGAGGTAGTGAAATCCGCGCTTATTTCGCGTAAGCAATAAACATATGCCTACAATTCTGCGACTACACTGGGAATTCAAAATTTAATTTTTGATGAGTGGGTGAAACTCGAAAAATGTGATTCATATTATTTTTAAGCCTACAAATAACTATTCTTTTCAGCCACTATAATTTATTGTCCTAGCCCTACTAGCGCGTAATCTATATGTTGCTCTACTAGCGCGTGTTCTATGCGTGGGGTCACCCCCAGGGGGTTTGCGTTTTGTCCCTCCAAAAAGCTTCTTGAGCGACAATGTTAGATCATAGTCATAAGCAAACCTACCCGAACCGTGACATTGGTCTCTTGTTCCTAACTATAGACTGGAGTGCGTTTTACATGTGGCCATATTTTTAAGCAAAGATACGAAGTGTGAGCTCAATGTCATAGTCATGGACCCTTTTCAACCCTAGCCTAAGCCTAACTGTAGTATAAAAAATAGATCATGACTTTAGGTTGGAACTGCATAATTATTTCATGACTATTTGACATCATTGCTTGATTGCGTTTTTGCTATTTTCAATATGCTTTCCCCTATTATTCCCCTCGAATTAGACTAGAAACACCGGAAAACAACCAATAAATTGTCAAAATGAAAAAACCGCTCCACACACTAGTGGAAATAACGCAAAATGTCACAAGAAAACCGCTGCGGTCCTTAAGAATACCGCAGCGGTAAATCGTCGAAAAATTTGGGGGGAAAAGGGGGAACATAAACCGCTGCGGTCTACAGAAAACCGCAACGGTTAAAAGAAACTACTGCGGTTGACAGTTAACCGTTGCGGTTTTCTGAACCGCAACGGTTTATTTTGTTTTTTTTCCCTAAATCCCGCGTGAAATTGGTCGAGTTCATTACATTTTTTGTGCATAAATAGTTTATTTTGTTTTTTTTCCTAAACCACGACACTTATTCCTCAAATCATGCATAAATAGGTATATTTGTTATTTAAAATGCTCATCATTACACTTTTTACTAATTTCATTCTTTGGCTACTTCTCACATGAAATTAACTTAACCACAGTTCTTTGAAGAAATTTAAGAGCACGGGAAAAATACCTGAATGGAAAGAAATGAAGGTAATACATATTAGTTAAGCTACTTCAATTCTTTCCTTTTTGCAAAAAACAACCATGTATGTTAATTACATGATTTTTTTTATGTAATTCTATGATTAGTGTGCTCAGCAACCGGGGGGAACCGAGTGTGGTTACTATGTGTTGAGGTTCATGTTCGATATAGCCTCAAGTTGCAAGGAAGTCGGGAATATTGAGAAGGTATATACATATATAACTAATATATGTGGCTTAATTTAAAGTCGATTTTGGCCTCTTAAGCTCAATTTCTTTAGTTTCCCGCATTTAACAACATGTTAGGTCATCTACACTTCTAACAAGTACATACATAACTATTAGAATCAATTAAACTCCACTCATATGCGTTGAAACCCATTTTGGGTAAATGTATGTCATTTAGGGCCGATTTTAGCCTTTAAAGCTCAATTCACTTTGTTTTGTTTTCTTTCCGCATTTAGTCGCATGTTAAGTCATACATAGTTCCAATAGGTACATATATGACTATAAGAGTCAATTAAACTCCACTCATATGCTTTGAAACCCATTTTGGGTAAATGAAGCCCATTTCGGGCCGATTTTGGCCTTCGAAGCTCATTTCACATAGTTTCCCGCATTTAGCCACATGTTAGGTAATATATAGTTCCAATAGGTACATATACAACTATAAGAGTCAATTAAAGTTCACTCATATGCTTTGAAACCCATTTTGGGTTAATGAAGGCCGTTTCGGGCCGATTTTGGCCTTCGAAGCTCATTTCACTTAGTTTCCCGCATTTAGCCACATGTTAGGTCATATATAGTTCCAATAGGTACATATATAACTATAAGAGTCAATTAAAGTTCACTCATATGCTTTGGAACCCAATTTGGGTAAATGAAGGCCATTTCGGGCCGATTTTGGCCTTTAAAGTTCAATTCACTTTGTTTTTTGCATTTAGCCGCATGTTAGGTCATAAATAGTTCCAATAGGTACATATATAACTATAAGAGTCAATTAAACTCCACTTATATGCTTTGAAACACATTTTGGGTAAATGAAGGCATTTTCGGGTTGATTTTGGCCTTCGAACCTCATTTCACATAGTTTCCCGTATTTAGCCACATATTAGGTCATATATAGTTCTAATAGGTACATATATAACTATAAGAGTCAATTAAAGTTCACTCATATGCTTTGAAACCCATTTTGGGTAAATGAAGGCCATTTCGGACCGATTTTGGCCTTTCGAAGCTTATTTCACTTAGTTTCCCGCATTTAGCCACATGTTAGGTCATATATAGTTCCAATAAGTACATATGTAAGTATTTAAGTCAACTAAAGTACACTCACATGCTATGAAACCCATTTTGGGTAAATGATTGTCATTTTTAACCGATTTTGGCTCTTGAAGCTCGATTTCTTTAATCTCATTAGAGTTATCTAAAGTCTTACTCAAACTAAAAATGATATTAGGTGTGTTTCCTTATGTTTAAGGTATTCAACCAAAGGGAGAGTTCTTTCACCACAACCGAGATAAACGAGGTTCAGGATTTGCTAGCACACTACCTTACCGAAGTTTGCATGTGAAGATGATGCGTCGACTTTGAGTTTATTTGTTCTTATTGTGTTATTTGCTAGTTATTTAGGTACAATAATATAATTAATGTTTATTTTGGATTTTAGTACTTAGTACAACTTCATTTGTAGTACATTCTCCAAATTATATATTTATATATATATATATATATATATATATATATATATATATATATATATATATATATATATATATATATATATATATATATATATATATATATATATATATATATATATATAGGGATTTATGCGAACTATAGCAGGTTAGATATATATATATATATATATATATATATATATATATATATATATATATATATATATATATATATATATATATATATATATATATATATATATAACATTAACTGTTGTGGTTTACTAAGAGAACTGCATCAGTTAATGTTCCAATGCATACAAAGATGTTGGCGGCAAAGCACAAACTGCTGCGGTTTTAAGGGAAAACCGCAACGGTTTTTCCTATTAACCGCTGCGGTTTTCCCTTGAAACCGCATCAGTTTGTGCTTAACTAATGCGGTTCACAACCGCAGCAGTTTTTTATCGATACTGCTGCGCCTCCAACCGTTGCGGGCCAAAACCGCAGCGGTAAGCCCGGGTTTGACCGCAGTGGTTGATTCCACTAGTGACAAAGGCCATGCGCCAAACGCACGAATCTTGTTTTGCACACACTGAAAGTTCACCTGGTGCATGACCTCGCATAGCACGCAAGCTTCTTGCGTGAGGAGCAAGTTGCTTGCATGGCACTCGAGACTCTTTGTGTGTGGCACAATCTGCACACCATTCCGCGGCTCAATTTCGACAGTTTATTTGCCACTTTTGGATCCATATTTGCATTATCATCCATGATCACTTTTAGGTCATCATTTTCAAAAAAAACCTCACCCATTTCAAAGATAAGAATTAATCTTTTCCATGCATATCATCCAATATTGAGTGTATATTTTTTGTGTCCATCTAGATAAGTGATCATGATAGAGTTTTATTTGAGTCATAATGCATCTCATCCTATCCCATATTGGTCGTGTTTGGCAAATAGAGTTTAGAGTTTAGCTGTTTGAGTTTAGAGTTTGCTGTTTGAGTTTTAACTTTCTGTTCAGCATATTTGACTAATGATTTGACAAAAAAAATTTATAAATGTGTTTGGTAACAATTAACTGATTGCTAAAATCTTATTGCCATTTGTTTGTGTGAAATGACATTTATAGACATTTAAATACATATGTGTAGTATTATTATTAGAGGCAAAAAAATCATTGAACATATTTTTACCTAATCCTCTAAAGAAAAAGCTCCTATTAGGAGCTTTTTCATTTTGAGAGTTTTTACTCCAAAACTCTTTCTAAAACTCTCTTTTACCAAACACCCCTTTTAGAGTTTTTGACTAGTTCACACTCTAAAAGTGGTCCAAAACTCTCTTTTTGCTCCAAAACTCTAATTGCCAAACACCCCCATTATCTCTTATATCCAGTCTATCTATCATATCATATCTTAACCTTTTCAAAATAATAATCTTTTTCAAAATCGATCTTACCCTCTTCTATTCTATCTTTTTCAAAATATTAAAGTATAATCATATCATCCTTTTTCAAAAACAATCTTATCATCATCAACTCAAAAATCATTTTTAAAAAATTATCCCTATGTCCAATCTTCTAATAATGAATGTCTTTTTGAAGAAAAAAAGTAAAAGATGAAAACATGGGATAGAGAGGAAATTGAGGAGACATAATATATTGTAGGGTATGGTAAAAATAGGAAAGAGAATGTAAAGATCTAAAATTCTAGATCATCCATTGGGGGTAATGAAACCATAAACTGATGGTTGATCATGAATTAGGTGGAAGAAAGATAAAGTATTAAAATAATTGTAGGCGTGATTTTATTTCGCCTACGCGGTGTGAGCTTATTTGACTAGCTACTTTATTGCTAAGATATTATTAAAATACGTTTTGAAGTCGCCAACAAGTCTTTAAAGGAAGACTCATAAACCTAATTGGATATTTGGGAAACCGTAGGGACAAATTAGGGACTTATCTAATAGAGGATACTAAGGGCATCCATGTCATTGTACTATTGTACCTATGATATATATATGAGTCTAGGCACCTTCATTAGGGTCAAGCCGTATCATTATTCTCACATGGTATGAAGAGCACAAGTTTTTTTCTTTGAACCCTATTATTCGTTCCTTGGTGCTCTCGCCTCCGCTATCACAAAATTTCGTGTGATCACCACTCGTTTATAGCATCGATGGCCGACCTCTCCGCCTATGTTTCCACGACTGCTGTGATCCCTCCTCCGGCGTCCACCACCGCCGCCCCTAGGTCGGAGTTCTCCGTGCCGCCGTGCTCTCCTCCTCGCCCGGAGTTTGCGGCCAAGCACCACGCCGGGCGCACCCGGGCTTCGGCGTCCCTCAAGCGACCCTTGGTGCATCGACCCTAGGCGGCGCCTCTCTCGGGTTCGCTTGGAGCCACTCACGCCCCCACGCCACGGCGCCTCTTCGAGGCTGTTGTGTCTCCGCTCGGGGCTACTTCCTCGGCCCTTTCGTTTCTCACATGCACCACTTCTCCTCGCCGCAGCAACCATCCTTTGGTGGTCCCACGCTTGCTGGCCAACCGAGACTGCTACCGCAACACCACACGCCCACCGGTTATGGTGGTCCGCCAGTTTTCTTCACTCTACAACCTAATCTTGCTTCATTATCCTCCACTCTAGTAACATCTACTTCTAATGTTAACAATATTGTTACTACAATTCTTCGGACTGTTGAAAATTATTTACCTTGGCGTACTGAATTCGAATCCTTTTTAGTATCCCATAGGTTATTAGGAATGATTGATGGTTCTATTTCTATGCCTGAGGTTTATGTGCTTGATCATCAACATCGTGAATCCATGAATCCCGAATATCATCATTGGTTACGTATTGATCAAACTATTCGCTCATGATTATTTACTACTTTGTCCGAAGATATGTTTGTTGAGGTGCATGATGTTAAGTTTTCTATGCTCATATGGACTCGACTCCAATCCCGGTTTATGAATGCTAGTTTGACTCGTTCTATGGAATTGAAAAGTATGTTGCAACATGTCTCTAAGACTGAAACTCAATCAATGGGTATCTATTTACGTGACATTAAACTTATTGATGATTCTCTTGCTGCGATTGGTGCTCCTGTCTCTTCACGTGATTTGATTCAACATACTATCATAGGTCTTGGGAAGGATTATGACTCCCTCACTACTAGTATTACACACTTTTCTGGCAATCTCAGTTTTGGTGATGTTCGAGAAAAAATATTGATTCAAGAACAGATTATTAAAAGTCACCATGCTCGGAAAGAAGGGTTTGCCTCTCATAAGGCATTTCTTGCTCATGATTCAAGTGTTTCTACTGCGGTTGACTCTTCCTCTTCGAGCAATGGCTCTCGTAACAATCAACAAGGTGGTCGTGGAGGTGGCAAGGGTCGGGGCCGTAATCGTGGTGGTCGTGGCAAAGGTCATGGCGGGGGTGCAAATCAATCCCAAACACAAAGCCAAACACAAAATTCAGGAGGTACAGTTATATGTAATTATGTTTTGTCATCTAAAAGTGCTGTAGTAGCCCTTACTTCTTGTGATACTAATCATTTGTCTGCAGGGAGTTCCATTGTTGAGGGTGTGTTTGGTTCTCAGTCTACAAATATAGTTTGTCAGATTTGTTTTCATCCAGGTCATTCGGCTGTTTCTTGTCCTTCTCGTTATGCTCACACATCCAATGCTGCACTTGTTGGCCAGCTTCCCACTGGTGAGCACAATGAAACCACTTGGTTTCCTCATTCCGGAGCATCTTCTCACATGACCAACGATCCAGGTATCTTATCTAATAAATCTATTTATACTGGTCCGAAATCTGTTGAAGTAGCAAATGGTACTCAAATCCCAATTAAACATGTTGGCACAGTCACATTAAACTCTAATAGTCGTCCTCTCGTTCTCAACTCAGTCTATCATTGTCCTAATATTAAATTTAATTTAATGTCAGTTCAAAAGTTGGCTAATGATAACAATTGTACTGTGAGTTTTAATGGTTCTCATGTTTTTGTTAAGGACAATCGGTCGGGGGAGGTGCTTCTCAAAGCTTCTAGTCAAGGAAATGTCTATCCCATCACCCTCACCACCCATCTTAGGAGGCTAGTTGCTCTTCTGTCTCTTTCAGCGTCCGATCCTACTTAGCATCGTTGTCTTGGACATTGTGGTGATTGAGTTTTAGGTGTCCTTAAGCAAAATAAGGCCATTGTTTGTGCCACTAGTCATTTTTCTTATTGTGTTTCGTGTTGCTTAGGCAACTCTCATCGCTTACCTTTTCAAGATGTAATACACTCTTTTGATAAACCATTGCAACTAGTTCATTCTGATTTATGGCAATTGAGTATCTTATCTAATCTTTGTTTTAAATACTATATGTGTTTTGTGGATGATTTTTCTCGCCATACATGAATTTATCCCTTGAAACACAAATCTGAGGTGCATGATTGTTTCTTGGATTTCCATGCCTTGGTTAAGGATTTATTTGACTACAAAATAATATACTACCAAAGTGATGGTGGTAGGAAATTTGATAATACCCCTCTCCTTGATCATTTTCGAAAATGTGGTATTTCTTTTCGCAAATCTTGCCCCGAAACACAACAACAAAATGGTGTGGTTGAACGTAAGCATCGACATATTATTGAACTTGCTCGTACAATGCTCATTGAGTCTTTACTTCTTGGTCAATAATGGGTCGATGCTGCGTATACGGCTACCTATGTCGTAAATCGCTTGCCCACTCCTGTTTTACGTGGTTTATCTCCTTTTGTGAAAGTATTTTCCAAACGCCCGGAATATTCTATGTTACGTGTGTTTGGTTGTGCGTATTTCCCAAATTTTTCTGCAAAACCATCCAATAAGTTAACTCCACGGTCAGTTCAATGTGTTTTCCTTGGTTGTGCTCCGGGTTACTGTAGACACCAGATTTTGAACCCCTTTTTCGGATAAATAAAGGTTTTGAAAATTAAAAATAACAAATCGTCATGCATCGTGGAGCGCGCTCCCCGGAGAGCGAGTTTCATTCTGTCGCACGATTTTCCATTTTTGCGTATTAGTCATACAGTTTCGGCTTAGAAGTATAATTTTCGTGAGTCGTAGTCAATAACTACCACCACCGTTTTAATAAAATGATTCGTAGTATAATCATGCTCGTCTTTATTAATTTGACGAGTTTTCATTAATTGTCTTAAATTAGTCTTTCGAAAAAATGAAAAACGAGTCGCGATTAGGCGTCGGGATTTTAGTCGTATCCCAAAACCTAAGCATTAATCGGTTTCCTTGATGGTCAAGTCATTGTTCATTGGATAAAGAATAAGAATATATTCTTTATCCACTAAACACATCCTTTATCCATTAGTTAGACAATAAGAATCATGAAAAGATGAGAGAATAAGAATCAAATCCCATGTGTAAGAGGGGGAAATCCGGATTCTTTCCGGAAAAATCAAGTGCGCGCTAAGCACGCAATCATGCGCTAGACGCATGATTGTGCGCCTAGAGCACAAGCTTGCTCTGCACCAGACGCAGAGCCTTGCGCCTAGCGCAGCTTCCTGCGCTAGGCGCAGCATCCTGCGCTAGGCGCAGCATCCTGCGCTAGGCGCAGCATCCTGGTCAGTTTCGTTTGCACGATTTTCAATGTAATTTTTTTTTACATATTAGGATGTTTTAGGAAGAATATTTCCTAAAAATCTAATCTTGCCTCATTAATGAGCAAATCTAAAAAGAATAAGAATATTTGTGTTTCCAAAGAGATTTGATGATGTCATTAGGGTGAGGTCATTAGAGTGATGTCATTAAGGTGATTAAGGATGAAGAAAATCAGATTTTTTGGGTGAAAAATATGATTTTCTCCCTCTTTAAAACCCTAGTTCACATTCCTCATTTCTCTATAAATACCCTCCCCTTTTCACTTCAAAACCAAGTTGAAAAAAACACAATTCAACTTCACACCTTCTCTCTCTACTACTCTTCTCTTCCTCACTAGTACAAAGTTGGTCTAAGGTAACATGTATGAAGTAACACTTTTCAAAATTCAAGATTGTCGAATATATATGTAGCACCTTGGTAACACTTAATCAATATGTAACACATTTATATAAGTAACATTTTAAAGTAACACTTTTTCAATTGAGTAACATTTTGATGTAACACTTTTAGATAGGTAACACCTTTAGGTAACACGTAATAGTCCTATTTTTTAAGAGCGTTTGTTAAATGCTAATTATATTTATTAAGTTAATTATGTGTCGCATTTTCTTATTTTATTTGGATTGGAACATGTATTAATATTTGACGTGTTTGTAATATATTTATTTATTCAATTTTATAAAGTTGTTATTATATTATTATTTTTAAATTGTTTTGGGTTTTAGTTATTGAGTGGTATTTAGTCAAATACGAAAATGAAGTTCGATTTCCTCCTTGCCTTTAGCCCATTTTTCGGTTTTGTTTTAAATCCATAAACCCATCTTCATTTAGAACCTCCTCGTCATTTATCACCCAAAGGCCAAAACCCCCACCCTAATGGCTTCTATCTCTCACCCGAAAACCTCAATCCTCCTTCCTCTCTCTCTCTCCTCGCATCTCACGCTCTCCTCCCCATGTCAGGCGCCGCCACCGCCTTTTGATTGCGGTGATGCTGCCGCCATTATTGCCTGTGATGCTGCCGCTGTGAACCTTGTGCCGCCGTTGCTGTTGTTGATGTTTTCCCTGCTTTTCTCTCTCCTATGTTCGTGTTCTGCAGCGCGTTGCTGCCGCTGCTCTGCTCCCCTTCTCTGCTGGTGCTGATTGGTTCCGCTGTTGTCGTCGTCGCCATAACTGTTGCTGTCGCGACCCTTTATGTCGGCGCTGTTTGGTTAGTTTTTTATTTTATTTGTTGCCTAAATTTCAATTGCTTGGTTAGTTTTTTATTTTCTTTGCCTAAATTTTCTTGCTTCTGTTTTCATCTAAATTTAGTTGTTGATTTATAGAATGGACTTATGAATGATCTCTGAACTTGTGGGATTTATAATGTGAATTATTATTTTGTTGCATTTGATTTTTGAGTTCACTTAAGCCAAACTCCAATGTTCAATATAGGATAAGGGAAGGTTGAAACTGTTTTGGGTCACTGGAACACCTTGGTTCTGATATTTTAAATCATATGAATCATTCTAGCTTCCTGCAGAGAATTAGAATTAGATATAGTAGCACATAATTGAGTTTTCCTTATATCACATAAACAGTAGTAGGAAGATAATTACCCAAAACTTGTGTGCTAGTAGTAATTTTTATGCATGCTGAATTGGGAATACCTTTTGGGTTAGTTAAAACTTAAAACTGGTTAGATGATTTTGAGGTAGTTCACTCGTTGCTTGACCAAATTGATCTCTTAAACGCCTACTTAATGACACTGTTATTCCAGTGGTTTTCGTTCCTTAAGAAATTATCAGTTAATTAGAGTTACTAGTTTCGTTCCCTAAGAAATTATCAGTCAATTAGTGATTGTTAGAAAGTGTTAGTTGTTTATGCATTAAGCTAGTTCGTTCTATTTGGCGGACTTTTGTTCGTCGATCCAAAATGATGGAAAGGCTGATGAAGGCTTTAGATTAGAGACACTTTTATGGTAGAGAAATGCGAAGAAATGCTTCAGATTCTTTCCTTTTCTTATAATTTATAATAGTTTATATTCTGTTGAAACTTCATATTCTTTCCTTTCCTCATAATTTCATTGCATTTTCTCTGAATTATATCCTAGAAATCAGTGACGTCAAGGTCTCACAAAATCTGCAGAAAATTAATCGACGTTTTGACTGTATTAGAACTTTGATTTGTTTTAGATCTTTAGATTTTGCAAAATCTGCAGAAAATTAAGTGACTAAAATTTACATGGTGTGCACTATCTTGGTACTGAAATTTTCATGGGTACTTGTGTTTCTAGCAGATTTTAGTATCATTCCAACACCAATGGTGGAACCATTGAACTACTTACATGCCGGTTAGTTGCATTTGTTAGTCTATCGACCTTTCTGGTTTGATTTTTTTTTTGCTTTAGTCTCATGTTAGCTGGTCCTAATAGTGTTTGGTGCTTTCAACTCTATGCTCCAACAACTTTAGCGCATGCTCATGATGTCACATAGTACCCTTTTGAAAGTAACTTTCTAAGAGGTGTTTATTTTATTCTTAACACACAGGAAGAAATCAAGAAGATAAGCCTAAGCAGTACCAAGTAAAAAGATTGGAACACTTTGGGTCCTATGAGCTTTGCAAGGAAAGAACATGAATTGGTAAGTTAATTACGATGAATAATAATCTCTTTGTTTTTATTTTTCCTTATCATCCCTTGGTACGATCATGTAACTTTTATGTATCCCGAATTCTTTTATGTTTCCATGCTAGCATCAACAAGATATTGAGAAGAAATTACCATTTCAAGCACATTTGTACAAAGAGTTTCGAAAGAGCAAAGTGGAAAAAATATACAAAACAGCTAACGAGCCTATTGAATACAATGTTGTAAGTTTGGTTGCCTTTACATTTAGTTAGGCTACGTTTTCCATCGCAACCTTAATTTGGTAGATATTTATATTGCTTTCATTATTTCTAGTGTAGGATAAGATAGAAGAAGTTTATATGCAGGCAGGTTGATGGAGATAAAGCATATTATGAAGTAATGGAGATTGATAATATATAATACTTGTTTTTCTTTTTAAAACAAGTATATCATCACTAGTCCTCTTATCATATAAGACTTTGAAGATTTTTATTTTTTTGTTAATATTGCAGGACGATGAAGATAATGGATTAGGGTTCCAAGTAGGCATGATGCTTCGAGAAACATGCATGCATGGATAGAGTGATGGAATTGAAGACGAAAGTAAGAAATGACCATAAGATTGATTTAGGTTTATTTTGGGAGTTTATCATTACTGAATTTTCATATGAACTATATATATCTGAACGCAATAGTATATTTTCAATTGATGAATACTACACTCTGGCTCATTCTTTACAATAACCGTCGAATATTTGTACTCATTTATATCTATAATATCATCCTATTTCCTCTTCGTTATTACGTTTATAAGTTTTAGTATTATTATCATTGTATGTTTGCTGACAAATTTAAAAATGTTACTATACGACAAGTGAAATAGAAGTGTTACTATAAAGCTAGCTAACAAGTCTTGCATATGTTGATTTATAACGATACATAATATTTGATAAAGTGTTCCTATAATTCAAGAGATGACATAGAAAATGCTACTATAGATGAAAAAGTGTTACCTAAAAAATTATAAGTAACACTATAAAAATGCTACTTTAGTTTAAAAAAAGTGTTACATTAGAGAATTTTAAGTAACACTTGAGAAAGTGAAACATTAGCTTCGGAAAGTGTTACCTTAGAGAATAAGTAGCACGGGCAGATGTTTCACTTATAAAAGTGTTACCTATTGCCTAAAGCAACACTTTCAGGCCTTTAAGTAACACTTTTGGGGTGATACTTTAGGCCAATTATGCACTAGTGCCTTAATCTTTTCATCTAAGCAAAAGTCTTAATTAGTAAGTAAGAAGTTGAAAAAAACACAATTCAACTTCACTCTCATCTTCTCTACTATTCTTCTCCTCCTTAATCTTTTCATCTAAGAAAAAGTCCTAATTAGTAAGTAAAAGAAGTTCATCAAAAGACGGAAAAAAACACAAAAGGAGTTTAAGTTAATAATGAAGAAGATTTAGAAACTCACTTAGAAATTAAGAAAAATCACAAAAAAAAAGGTAGAAAAATTTGCAAAAAGGAAGTGCATCATTGAGCTAGCAAAGTAAAGTTGAAGTTCTTGTTATTTAGATTATCTTCTTAATCATCTACTCACTTTCTCCTTGTTTTCTTCTTATCATTTTTTTTAATCTTTGGAGTGATTTGGGTATGTGGAAGTCCTAATAGGTTCCCACCCTTAAATCACCCCACTTAGAATAGTCACCTCTAATGGGGTGACTCTTAGAAAACAATGTGATTATGTGATTTTCCTTAATCAAGTTGTTATTCATCACCAAAAATGTTTTCATAAAAAGATTCAAGACAAGTTGTGCATAAACATCTCCATAAAAAAGAAAATGTGATGCTGTAATTATAAGCAGTTTTAATTTCGTATTTCATTCCATTTTTCGTCTGTGTTATCAGAATAGTTTGTAGAATTTAATATTTTTCCTATGAATTACAAGATATTTCCAGAAATTGGGCTTTGGAATTTCTAAAAAATGAATTTTGTGTAAAAAACAAAAAAAATCATTCAACTTTGTTGTGCAAAACTGATTTTGTCCAGTACCACCTAGGATTGGTCTATCAATAAAGTTTAAAATAAAATCATTTAAATAAAACTAAAAACATCAAGTTCGAAGAAAACATCAGTAGCTTTTCAAAAATATAAAAATTATGTTCATATGAATTTAATACAATTTTACATTATTTTTACAATATCATTCATGTAAATCACTAAATTTCAGAATACTGATTTTCTCTTCGGTTAAGAAAATAAATAAAAATGATTTTACAAATGTCCAATTCAAGTAAAAATTTATAGTCTAGTCTTTCAAAATGTTTACAATGTTCATACCAAATTTCACTTCAAAATCATTTTAATAAGTTGGATCTCAATGAACAAATTGAAAAAAGGTCATGTTTTGACCAGTTTTGAAATAAAATTCACCATAATTCAAGTGGTCACTAAAAACTTGAGAAATTTTGATACAACATAAAGTACTCACTGATCTATACATAAATGTATCATATGCTCCTTTTAACACTTTGTAAAGAAAGTTATGATTTTTGTAAGTCAGTACAAGAACAAAAAGGCAATCTAGAAAATAAAATAAAGTAATTAATTCAACTTTCATTAAAAAAATGTGTTTTCTTCATACGAAAATGTGAATAAAAAAAAATCATGAAATTTTAAGTTTCTCTTAAAATGACTCATTTTATCATGTAAATAAAAATCAATAAAAAATTTCATAAAAAATCAAAATCAAAGAAGTTAATTAATCTTTAACTTTCACAATTCACAAATTCACAAATAAACATGAATTCCAAAGCCCATTCAAGGAGGTGAAGATCAAGGAGAATTATCATGGTGAAGAACAAGATTGAAGATTTGTATAGATTATTGATTTTGTACATATTGTTGTAATAGTGATTCTTTGTAAATAGTTATTGCATCATTCAATTAATAAAAAAACATGAAGATGTTTATACATAATTTTCATAAATAATTCCACAACTCTTTTTAATAAAATAAGCAACCAATGCTACAAATATTACATATTAGGCCAATATATCATAGTATATGAATCAAATGACCCAATCTCAATTAAGAGGAAAAATTGCAAATCTAACTAAGTTAAATTGTATGATGATCCATCTTATATTTTAAAAATGTATTCTCCATATTCAAATGGATTAATCATATAATTTGACATAATTAGATTGGTAATTATGATCTCCAAATTGATTTTAGGCCGTTTCACGTGTCTCGCTTTAAATGGCCAAATTCCAATTAGCCAAACACAAATCTTCAAATTCGATCTCAAATTGATCATTTCTCTCCAAATGACTTTATAATCTTCAATAAAGATTATTTCTCAAAAACCTTCAATTAGGAAGCAAACCTTCTAAGACCTCTCGAAAATCATAAACGTGATCACTATTAAGGTGGTTATTTCAATCCTCGATTAATCGCTGATTAGAGCGGTTAATTCAAACTTCTTTTAATCACTAATTAGGGTGATTATCTCCAATCATCATTTAATCACTAATTAGAGTGATTATCTCAAACCCTAATAATCGTTAATTAGGACGATTATTCTTCTCATTTAATCACTAATTAGAGTGATTTTCTTAAACCCTAATAATCGTTAATTAGGACGATTATTCTTCTCATTTAATAGTTAATTAGAGTGATTATCTCAAACCTTAATGATCGTTAATTAAGACGATTATTTTTCTCATTTACTCACTAATTAGAGTGATTATCTTAAACCTTAATGATCGTTAATTAGGACGATTATTTTCCTCATTTAATCACTAATTATAGTGATTATCTTAAACCTTGAATAATCATTTATTAGGGTGATTACTTCCTAACCTTCATTGTTAATCACTAATCAAGGTGATTATCTTTCCTTTTAAGTTTAGTCACTAATTAGGGTGATTATCTTAACCTCCATTTTCAATTACTAATTAAGGTGATTATCTTAATCCTTCATATTTAATCACTAATTAAGGTGATTATCTTAATCCCATTTCAATCTCTAATTGGAGTGATTACCTCGTTTCAAATAGATTTGTTTAATTCTAAAAGTGAGTTATTCATAATCTATTCCCCCCCTCTTCTTTCCCCAGTGGAATTGGCCATTTAGGGTGAGACATATGCTCGAACTACGACGGTTTTGATCCATGAGTGGATTCCAATCCCGCAATGATTGGTACGTAGTGCAACTTCGGTGCTCAAACCTACCATGTACAAATGATATATTGGTTCTAAATAAAAATGGTTAATGTGTATATGTGCAAATTATGTGATTTTCTTTCTTTTTAATAGCCATGATTACCTTAAAATGGAATATAACGCATTTATTAAGTGCTCGTTCTGTAGAACGGAAGAGGAGACGAGTTCCAAACGTTCACACCTCTTAACCTAAACCCCGAACCCTATATCATGGTATGAAAGACCAATTTTAAAAAAAGACTTATCCATATGAAGTCATCATCGTTTTAAATGATTTTTCTTGAAATTGATTTTAAAATGATTTATTAAATAAATTTGTCCCTATTCAGATATTAATAGGGTGGCAACTTCCAAGTTTTCTAAAACTCAAAGTCCAATGAGAGACTTTCATGGGATTCAGACCGTTAATTAAGACAGTAAAAAATCGAATACCACAGCTACAAAGGGTATGGGTGTTATGAACCCAAGTCAGGTCGTGTCTATGTGAGTCGTCATGTGAAATTTCTTGAGTCGGTGTTTCCCTATCGTCAGCTAGTGTCATCTCGGCCCTCGTCTTCTCTTGACTCTAGCGATACGGATCCCTCCATTCTCCAACTGCCTTTAGCGGTTTCCTACTCGACTCCCCCCTCCCTTGGCTCGACTATCCTAGCCGTTGGCTCCCCCTTTGCTCGGTCTTCCCCCTTCCCTTGACATGCCTGCCCCGCACATTGGCTCACCCCCTCCCCTTGCGAGTTTGCCCAGTAGACGAGATCCCTAGCGAGCGCAAGGCCTTTCCCTCTCTCCCCTCGCGCGTCTAGCTGGCCCACTGGGCAGCCAGCACCCCATGGGCTTCACCCTCTTGTTACAGGTCCGCTCGCTGGGCCTCCAGCGCCCAATGGGGCTTCCTCTCCCTCCCCTTGCGCTGCTGGTCCACACGCTGGGCTGCCAGCGCCCAATGGGCTGTCCCCTTCCCCCCTTGTGCTGCTGATTTACCCAACACAAACCCAGCTCACACTGGGTCCCCTCATAGCCCAGTGCCTACGGTTTCCCTGCCCCACCACTCCTTGGTCTTTCCGAGTCTCTCCTCTCTTCCTATCGTCCTGTGTCAACCCCTACCGACTCTTTGTTAGCATCTCCTGTGCACGGTGTCTTTGTTGTTCCGTCTTCGCAAACTATTCGTGACATGAAAACTCATGCTAAAGCCGACATTTTTAAACCAAAATCCATCTTAAGTTTGAACACTTTTGAAAAAGAACAAGCTCCGACTTATTTTTCTTAAGCAAATAAAATTCCAGAATGGCGTCAAGCCATGGTGAAAGAGATTAATGCAATGTTGGTCAATAAAACATGGGATTTGGTACCGTTTGATGCGTCAAAGAACTTGGTTTGTACAAAATGGATTTATACTATAAAAACTAATGAAGAGGGTCATGTGATTAGGCCTAAGGCTCCTCTGGTTGCTCGTGGGTTTGGTCAGTAGGAAGGTATTGATTATTCTGAGACTTTTAGCTTTGTTGTTCGATCATATATTGTTCGGTTGGTCTTGTCCTTAGCTATTTCCTATCAGTGGGTCATTCGACAATTAGATGTGAAAAATGCCTTCTTACACGGTGATCTCATTGAGGAGGTCTATATGAAACAACCTGCAGGTTTTATTTATCCTGATTTTCCTAATCACATTTGTCGACTTCACACAATTATCTATGGTTTAAAACAAGCTCCTCCAGCTTGGTATCTTCGATTCAGCAGTTTCTTGCTTCAACAAGGCCTCCTTGGTTCTCAATTCGATACTTCTATGTTTATCTTTCGTCGTGGCAAATATATTATTTATCTTATTCTTAGAGGTGATCATGAGCCGAGCCGCGCCAAAAATAATTTGCCCATTGGGCGGGCCGGGCCCAAATCCGGGCCAAAAATTTGTGCCCAAAGCCCGTTAATTCGGGCCGGGCTTGAGCGGGCTTTTCCGGGCCAAAACGGGCCAGGCCAAAATTTAGACTAAAAAGTCTTTTTTGGCTTGTCCAAAGCCCGCCCAAAAAAAAAAAACGGCTTTTTTTTTTTTAGTCTAACGGGCCGGGCTGGAGTTGATCAGCTCTACTTATTCTCTATGTCGATGATATTATTGTCACTGGCAACTCCACTCCTTTTCTCACCAAATACATTTCTCTCTTGTCTGCGGAGTTTGCTATGAAAGATTTGGGTGGTCTTCACTATTTCTTAGGTGTTCAGGCTATCCGCTCATCCAACATTTTATTTCTGTGTCAGAGGAAGTATGTTCATGATCTTCTTCTCAAATTTCATGTGCACATTGTTAAACCCATTCGCACACCTCTTCCTAATCGGACCACTCTCTCGCTTACAGATGGTGATATCTTAACGGATCCTACTGAATATCGCAGTATGGTTGGGGCTTTACAGTACTTGACTATGACAAGACCTGATATTACGTATGATGTGCATTTAGTTTTCCAATTTATGCATGCCTCTCGCACCTCTCACTTGTTGGTTGTTAAGCGTATTTACATGTACTTGCAGGGTACTTCAGACTACGGTCTCTAGCTTCGCCCTTATAAGACCATGTCCATTATGATTGAATATTCTGATGCTGATCGGGCAGGTTGTTCGGATAATTGTCGCTCCACCACTAGTTATGCCATCTTTTTAGTTGGTAACCTTATCTCCTGGCGCTCGAAAAAGCAACCCACTGTTTCCAAGTCTTCCACAAAGGTCGAGTATCGTGCTTTTGCATACACGGTTCAGGACACCCTCTCGCTTCGTTCCTTAATAGCTGAGTTGGGACTCATCATCCGTGCTCCCGTTAAATGTTTTCTGATAATGTTTCTGCTTCTTATCTTGCTGTCAACACTGTTCAGCATGATCGTAGTAAGCACATTAAGATTGATTAACATTTTTTTCGGGAGCGTGTTGCTCATGGTGACTTAGTTGTACATTATGTCCCTACTAAGTCACAAATTGCTGACATTTTTACTAAAGGTTTGTCTGGTGAGTGTTTTGAGTTTTTGAGGTCTAATAAGCACGTGGTTGCCCCTGCACAGATTGAGGGGGTGTAATATAGGATATTAAGGGTATCCTTGTCATTGTACTATTTTACCTATGATATATATATGAGTCCAGACACCCTCATTAGGGTTAAGCCGTATCATTATTCTCACATTATCCAATGTAGATTTTCCCATCATGACTTCATATATGGTCAATGAACCAAAAATTGAGTTCGGGGGTGAGGGTACGAATATGGTCATAATGAACCACATTCGCCCATTGCTGGCATCTACTAGATATCGATTCATTACAAAGTTTATGCAAAAGAATAACCATATATTATTTTTAAGCAACCAAAAAAGATTAGTCTAGGTAATGTAGGCTGGATCATGAAACACATAAAAGACTACTTTTTTAGTGGTATGTTATTAAACAATCAAGATCACTGGGTTCCTAGAAGGTTTGGCATATTATCTGATTTAAGCGTTACAACATTTATATAGGTCTTGAGTAACAATAAATACAAGGTGATAAATATTGCAACCAATTATAAAAAAATAACGTTCATGGAAAAGAAATAAAAATAAGAAAAGAAAATATTGCAGGGAGTTAGTATAATATACAATACTTTCAGTCGGAGAATACGTTAACCATCTACATCACGAATAGAGTGTTAGTAACTTCAATAAAAAATAATAATAAGAAATAAAATAAAGTTTGTTACTTTGTTTGACCCTCAGAAAGTATACCACCGTCTGGCTTGTTGATTTGTACTGATCTTGGATCGAAAGTTGAACGAGCCTTAAGAGTTTGTGTCTTGCGAAAATAAGTCTCGTATGTTATATATGGTGTGTAATATTGGCGCTCAAATATTGTATCTTTATTTGATGTTGTCGTAGCCCGTGAGTATGTATTGGGAATAAGTGGCGATTTGTGTAATACTCCGTATTTTTGGGAGTTAGTTTTATAAATAAGAAAATAGAAAGAATAAAGTTGAAAGTATCTTTAATATTATTTACAGAAAAATATAGTTTGGGTAAGCCTACATTTATAATTTAACTTTACAACCTACTTTTGTACCTAATTATATTATAATTTGGTTTTGTTTTATTTTCCAAATTAAATAAAATAAGAAATAGGAATTTGATTTGGAAACAAATCCTAGTAAACATAGGTTTCTCATGCTATAAATAAAAGAAAAAAAAGGGGAAACAAAACCCTATTTTCTTTTCAATCAACCGTTTTACCCCAAAGACTTTTCTCTCTTCTCTTTTCTTCTCCCTCCTCGTCGCTTTCCTTCCTTCTCTCCTGCGCTACTTTTCCCCTGTGTTTGCGTCGACCACCATCGACGTGCGAGCATTCGAGTGTTGGGCTCGAAGAGTGCGAGCAGTTGTGTGCTGGGCGAGGCGAGTGCAGGACTGCGAGTCGAGTGTGATGTGTGAGGGTTGTGATGTGTGGCGCGAGTGCTAGACGAGGCTGCGAGGCGCGACGCGAGTGCTGTGTGTTGTGTGCGAAGGTTAAGCGGAGTGCAGTGCGTCGAGGCTCGAGTGCGTGAGGTGTGCGGTGCGTCGAGGCTCGAGGACAGTGTGGTGCGTGCGTGGGCTCGAATCTTCGAGAGTTGTGGTGCGTGGCTGGTGTTGCTGTCGGTATTCCATCGCCGGTGATTGTCGCTGGCGAGTCACTTCGGTACTATAAAAAAAAACAATTATTTCTTTCTACTTTAATTAAATTGTAAATTCTGATTTTGTTATTCTTATACATATATCTTGGATTAAGTTTTGTTACTATAAATAAAGTATAGCAAGAGTTAAAAGAAATCAGATTTATAATTATACTATTAGTCCTTAAGCTGATTTTCATTTCTAAATTCTGATTTTATTATACTTATGTATATTTGTTTAAGTTTTGTTATTATAAAAAGGTATAATGTAAGTTAACAAAAATCAGATTTACATCTTATTATTAGTTCCTAAATATGCAAGTTCAACAAAGTTTATGTAAATAAAGTTTAAAGCAACAAGATTGGTTATCTTTAATATTCAAACATCATATTTTATATAGTTAGATAAGCTGATTTTATTTATTATTATCAAGGACTTAGCACTGAAATACTTTTATTATTCGATTAGGTCCCAATTTTTTAAGTGGAACGTTTTAAGTAGTCAACGAAGATTCTCCGTTACAAGGTACGTATGCGTACTAGTTCAATTATTTACGTTAGTATCATGTTTAGGTTACGAATTCTTTCATTGGAACCTGGAATCATGATAGGGAACAATTGTATGATTATGATTGATGAGATTGTTTGGTAACATGAGATCAAGTGGAAATTAGCATGTATTTCCTTGTTGTATGACTTGTGAATTGAAATGAATTGTTATTGGAATGCGTAATTCTATCGTATCACAAGCATGAAATAACAATTGGTTTGGAATGCTATGATTAATGATTGTAGCAAGGATTTATAAGAGGTTGCCTAAATTAAAGGATTTTATATGATGTTATAAAAATCATATGCTTAATGTTGTATGATTGAGTATCACTACAAAAAAAGGATAGTTGGCAATAAACTTGTAGTCGGACTCCATATAAGTAATGAACAATGAGGGGAGTGTGGGACTTGTTCTACACTCCTACACAGGCCTATTGTGACGATAGTAGAGTCCTTACAAATTTTGATAACTCAAGTAGACGAAAGGTTCTGTACAATCTTGGGGGTATGCATACTAAGGTGATGGATGTGGAACGGAACGAAACCGTATTTACGTTCCATGTAATAGACTAAGTTGTCTATTAAGGATTAAGTAGCCCGTTTGATTCTAGAAAGATGACGGTGCCCGTTCGATGCCAAATAAATTGTAGAAACGGAATTTAATGTTTTTGTAGTATCATGTTTAGGAATTGTTATTACTCTTCTGTTTATGGTTAGTGTACTATTTAACTGTTTAAGTACGTACTTAGCATAGTTGACTGTTTGTTATTTGTGTTGTTTGTTGACCTGTGATGAACCATTTACTCTGATACCAGTTTTGTAACACCCCCAAAATCCATACAAGTCTAAATTACGTTGCATCGACTTTTGGAGTGTTAACGCTGCGGTAAAATGTAAGGAAATATCTTTGAAAATAGGAACTTTTGGCTGTAGATGTGAATTATGAGAATCCTAGAGTTAAAATTGAGCCACAAACCACTGGTAGAATAATTGCTTATTGTGGCGGTCATTAAGTGGCCTATTGCTGCGGTTTTAGCCGCGCCGCAATTAAGGATGCATAAATATATTAAAAAAAAGAGGTTTATTGCTGCGGTTTTGGGAAGAAAGCGCAGCAATAGGTGCACATTTTTATAAGAAAAAAAATTTGAAATTTAAATCTCCATATTAATTTGAGAGTTTTTTGCGGGGATATACCAGGGTAATAGGGCATTTTGAGGGGATATACCTCACTAAATTTTTTTTGTGGGGATATACCAACCTAAATTTAAGTTTTGTTAAAAGGGAACCAAAAACACTATTTCCGGCGAGAAAGTCAAATTTCCGGCCTTTGACTTGGTAACCTAACCCTAATTTATACCCTATAGCACAAATTCAAACCACATAGTACAATTGAAGAACACAAGAAGTAAATTGAATTGAGATTAAAGCTAAAATAAGACACATCATACCTTGCAATTGATGATTTCGGGCTGCCCTTTCTTGCTGAATTGAAGAGCGTTCTTTTTCAAGGTTTAAGGAGAGGGAAATGTTAAAGGAGGGGGTTGGTTATTAAGGGAGGGAATTCTTAAAAAAATTATTTAAAAAAACATTTCAATAGTATGCGCATGGTTGAGGGGGTAAAACACAACATTTGTGGCTCACTCGCGAGTTCCTACCAAGTCAAAGGCCGGAAAGTTGACTTTCTCATCACCGAAAATAGTATTTTTTATACCTTTTAACAAAACTAAAATTTAGGTTGGTATATCCTCACAAAAAAAAATTAGTGAGGTATATCCCCGCAAAAAACTCTTAATTTGATTGTTGAAATGAATTAAGCCAAAAAGTAACTAAAACGAAATAGTTACAGCACATTGAATTCATGCATTAAGTAGAAATTTAAAAATAATAAAAATTAAAATTACAATAACTGACAGATGAAAAAATCAGATCGATAACATAATAAGAAAATGAAACTAAAACTAACGAAAGAATTGAAACTAATTACATACAAAAATAAAAAATAAATTAATAAAGTTGAAGGATACGAACGAAAATCAAAAGCCAAGGCCACGAACCAAGTAGTCGACCGAAGCAGGTTGAGCAACAGAGTAGGAACCTCCATTTTTTAGATCAGCGAAAGAAATCTAGAAAGTTCAACAAATTAACATATTCAATAAGCATACAAATGAACAAATCAATCAAAATTAAAAATCATCAATGACAAACCTGTGTTTGGCCACTAGCCACGATGAAAGGAGAGAGAGGGTAGACGTACGACATTGCCTTCGATTTGCCAGCACACTTAAAGATTTGCCAACACAACGCCATTACTGGCCATTTGAGGAGCGGATGAAGATTATGGAGAGTAGAAGAGAGGAAGGAGTTACAAGGAAGAAGATGATGGAGTGAGGAGAGTAGATAAAAAACGAAGAGAGGTTTGAAGGAGATGAGGATGGAGATGATGGAGAGGAGAAAAACGACGAGGACGAAGTGTGAGAAAGGGTGCTGCGAAGTGTGAAATGATAGAGGAGGATGGAGATCTAGAGAGGAGAGAAAGAGAAAGAAATCTGAACTAAGAGAAGAGAACGAAGGAGAAGAACGCTTTAGAGAACAGAGGAATGAGAGTGTATGTGAAAAAACGACGCCCTAAGAACTAACCCTAACGGCGTGTTTTTTTTATAGATCTTAGATCTATTGCTGCGGTTCCCGGGCACAACCGCAGCAATAGATTAAAATATTATTCAAAAAATAATTTTTTAATCTATTGCTGCGGTTGTGCCTAGGAACTGCAACAACAGATATGTTCAAACAGTAAACGAAATGGGAAAAAATTTCCCGTTGACACATATTACTGCAGTTTCTAGCCACAACAGCATCAATATGTTTAATTCCGATTTTTTTTCTTTTTTTTCATGGTTTATTGCTGCGTACGGGTAAAACCGCAGCAATAAGCAAAAATTCTACTTGTGAATGTCACCTAGAGCTGTAAAAAGAGCAAGATACCAAACTTTTGAGGATGAGTTCATACCCGAGGACTACCAAATAGCGTCAAACCTTAGAACTATTACCTACATTTCCGATGATGAAGGGAATAATAGGACATTCATCACAGTGATTGGGGAAGATCATGTTGCACCTATACTTGACTTAGAAAATGAGGAAGAGGACGATCCTAATGAAAATGAGCCTGTTGAAGAGGATCCGATTGAGGAAAATGACCATGAAGAAGAAGAAGAGCCCATAGAAGAAGAAGAAGAGCCCATAGAAGAGGATGATGAACCTATAGAGGATGACGAGCCTTTTGAGGACGAAGCCGACATGGAAGCAGGAATAGAAAGTCCTAACTTAGATGACGAAGCTCACCATTATAGTCCCTAGTTTCTTTTGAAAATATAATTAGGATTATAATATTATTTTATTTGATTATTTCAGTTTTAATAAGGCTTGCATGCCAAGTAGCAAATTAGCATTTTTGATTCCTTTATTTTTAGATATTATCTTTTCCTTAGAAACAATAAGTTTTCCCTTTCAATAATAATACACTATTTTTATTCTTTTATTATTTAATGTAACATCTTATTTGAGATGTTTATATTGCAAGTCAATAGAGACTTAATTATTGTTCGCAATTAAAACGTGTTGTATGAACGTGCAAATGTGTAATAGTTATAAACGATTATGCGTATGTCACTCAAACATCTGTTGTGTCATTTTTTAGCATAAAATTGTTCGTCAGGGCAGTACGCCTGATACCTCTCTGAATGTCGAGCAATCGATTCGTGACCTAGTGCAGATTACAGCTAACCTAGCCCAATGACATAACCGGGATGGGGACTTGTCTGAAAAGGTTGCCCGTAGGAACCTTGAATGGGAAAGAGGGGCCAGAAGAATTGGAAAACTGGATTGGGGAGTTTGATAAGCTTTTATTTACCCTCACCTGTCCAGATGACAAGACTGTGCCCTTAGCAAGCTATTACCTACAGGGGGATGCCACTTTTAGTGGACTCAAGCTAAAGACAACCTCCTAAAACAGCCTGACTTTGGGTGGGAAACTTTCAAGAAAGATCTGAGGGATAAGTATTACCCACCATACCTCAAAAAGCAGAAAGCCCAAGAGTTTATGATGCTAGAGCAAGGGAATTGAACCTGTCTGTTGAGGAATATTACCGTAATTCATTGAGCTGATGAGATTTGCTCCTGAAATTGCCCTTACTGAGGAAGCTAAAGCCTCACATTTTGAATTAGTGCTCACCCTTGACCTGCAAGGGAGACTGGGGGAGATACTTTCACCTCGTTGGACCATGTTTTTGGCAAAGCTGCACACTTATATGCAATGAGGAAACGAGAGGAATGAGGTAAACAATGTGAGAAACGAAAGGAGAATCCAAACCCCGAGGTTCAAAGATTTGAAAAGAAACACCATAGGAACCAGAACAATCAAACCTCCCAAAGAAACATTGATAAGGGACCCAACAACAGCAACACTCACCACAATAACAATAACCACAACAATAACACCAACAATCGCAGACCTGAGCTTGTGTACAGGTGTAAGAAGTGCCCAAACAACCATCCTCGGAGGGATTGCGAGGGTAATAAGGTGGAGTGTCGTGAATGTGGGAAAATGGGGCATAGAGCGTACGAGTGCTATTCGAAGAATAAGGTTAACCCCAACGGTCAGAAGAAAGGGAACTATGGAGGCAAGCCAAGGAATAGGAATGGGAATGATGGAAATGTATTCAATGGGTCAGGGAACTCTAATTACTCCAAACCACCAACCAATGCAAATAATCAAGCAGCAAATGGGAACCATGTGACCAACAACAATGATAATAAGGGCAAAGGGAAGCTGTATATGATGACGGCTAGCGAAAAGGAAGCTCGTTGAGATGTTGTCACAGGTACTTTCTCTTTCAACTCAATTCCTGTTGTTCGATTGTGGAGCATCTTTTTCTTTTATTGCCCATACAACTGTTAGAACTCCGGGTTAATTTATGTATCAATTGTTATTTCGTCTGGGGATACTGTTAATTGCTCTAAGAAATTCCTAAATGTCTCACTGTAAATAGGGGATGGTTTATTTCCTTCCGATCTAATAGAGTTTAACCTATCGATCCTAGACGTCGTTTTAGGAATGGATTGGCTTGGGAAGTACAAGGCTAAGATAGACTGTGATGCACAGAAGGTGGAACTGAGAGACTCTGCGGGGGAAAGGGTGTCATATAGGAGAATACCTCGAGAACCTGGGATTAAAGTAATCAATGCCTTGCAACTTAAGAGTTATATAGACAAAGGATGGCCTCTTTCTATGTGTTTCGTGAGAAGGGTTGAGGATGATCCATTGAGAGCTGAGGATGTGCCTATAGTCAGAAAATTTCAGGATGTTTTTCCTGAAGAAATACCTGGTATTTCGCCAAGGAGAGATGTAAAGTTCACTGTTGACCTAGTACGTGGAAATGAACTTATCTCAAATGTCCCATACCGAATGGCTCCAGCATAAATGAACGAGTTGAAATAATAGTTGGAAGAACTACTAGAGAAGGGGTACATTAGACCTAGTATGTCACCATAAGGAGCCGCTATCTTATTTGTGAAGAAGAAGGATGGTAGTTTGAGGTTGTGTATAGACTACTGTGAGTTGAACAATGTCACTATGAAAAATAATTATCCATTACCTAGGATAGATGACATGTTTGACCAACTTCAGGGTGCAGGGATGTTCTCTAAAATAGACTTAAGGTCTGGTTACCATCAATTGAGGATTCCTGATCAAGATATACCTAAAACTTCCTTCAGGACTAGGTATGGACACTATGAGTTTACCTTCATGCCTTTTGGGTTAACCAATGCACCTGCTATTTTCATGGACCTCATGACTAGGATTTTTCGACCCTACCTCGATAAATTTATAGTCTTGTTCATAGACGATATATTGATCTATTCAAGGAGCAAGGAGGAACATGAGGGACATTTGAGACTTATTATACAGACACTTAGGGAGAACCAACTGTATGCAAAGTTTTCTAAGTGTGAATTTTGGTTAGAAAAAGTGTCATTTTTGGGTCATTTTGCCGCTAAGGAGGGTGTGTCAGTAGATCCAGCAAAGATAAAAGATGTGTGAATGGCCAACACCAAAGAATGTCACACATATAATGAGTTTCTTGGGTTTATCCGGTCATTATAGGAGGTTTGTTAAAGACTTTTCGAAGATAGCAAAACCCATGAGTAACTTAATGAAGAAAGATTGCAAGTTTAACTGGACTGAAGACAGTAAGAAAGCCTTTCAAACACTCAAAGAGAGATTAACCTCAGCACCTGTTCTAGCCTTGCCTAACGGGGATGAGGGGTATGATGTCTATAGTGATACATCAAAGAATGGGTTGGGTTGTGTTCTTATGCAAAATGGGAAAGTCATAGCTTATGCATCCCGTCAACTGAAACCATATGAGGTTAATTACCCAACACATGACCTAGAGTTGGTTGCAATTATCTTTGCCTTAAAAATCTAGAGACATTACCTTTACGGGGTGACTTGTAGAATTTTCACTGACCACAAAAGTCTTAAATACATCTTCACCCAAAACTCCTTAATATGCGACAGCGCAGGTGGTTCGAACTGATTAAGGTCTATGACTTAGACATACAATACCATGAGGGTAAAGCAAACGTGGTTGCTGATGCATTGAGTCGCAAATCTAGCCATAACATGAACACCTTGGTAGTCGCCGATAAACTTTGTGAGGAATTTTATAAACTCCATATAGAAGTGGTTCATGAAGGGGAAGTGGAAAAGTTATTGAGTGCCCTAACCATCCAGCCCAATTTCTTAGATGAGATAAAAGAGGGTCAGCCTGGGGATGTGAAACTTGAGCGGGTTAAAGCAAAACTTAAGGAGCGAAAAGCAGAAGGGTTTGAAATCCATGAAGATGGGAGTATACGCTACAAGGGTCGGTGGTGTGTACCCCAAAAATGTGAGGAGTTGAAGCAAAATATAATGAGTGAAGTCATAATATAATACGAACTATTCCGTCCATCAGGGGGGATAAGTTATATAAGGACCTCAAAAAGATGTTCCGGTGGCCTGGCATGAACAGGGCAGTAGCCGAGTTTGTTTCCAAATGCCTGACGTGTCAGAAGGTTAAGAGTGAACACAAGAGACCTCAAGGTAAAATCCATCCTCTAGACATTCTAACATGGAAGTGGGATTCGATATCCGTGGACTTCGTCGTAGCCTTACCTAGGAGTCGGGGAGACAATAACACAATATGAGTGATAGTGGACAGATTGACCAAGACTGCGAGGTTTATACCCATGAAAGACACGTGGAGTATGGAATCCCTAGCCAAAGCATACATTAAGCATATCATTCGATAACATGGAGTACCCATGTTTATAGTGTCAGATAGGGATTCGTGATTCCTTTCGAATTTCTGGAAAAAGGTCGAGGAAGCATTTGGTAGTGAGATATTGATGAGTACAACCTGTCACCCAGCTACAGACGGTCAAACAGAAAGAACCATCCAAACCTTGGAAGACATGTTAAGAGCTTGTGCCTTAGAATACCAGGGATCATGGGAAGACCATTTGGACCTCATAGAATTCTCATACAACAAGAGTTATCATGCTAGTATCAAAATGGCACCATTTGAAGCGTTGTATGGGAGGAAGTCTCGTAGTCCTTTGTGCTGGAACGACATTAGTGAGACTGTGGTGTTAGGTCCTGAAATGATTCAAGAGACTGTGGATCAAGTGCGAGTCATTCAAGAGAAGATTAGGGCTGCACAGGATAGGAAGAAGTCCTATGCGGATCAGAAGCGAAGGCAGGAGAATTATGAAGTGGGTGAAAAAGTGCTGCTTAAGGTGTCCTCGATGAAAGGAGTGATGCGATTTGGGAAGAAAGGGAAATTAAGTCCTAAGTTCATAGGTACATATGAGATTTTGGCACGAGTAGGCCAAGTAGCTTAACACTTAGAATTGCCCAACAAGTTAGAAAGGGTCCATAACATGTTTCACATATCCCAACTCCAAAAATACGTACCTGACGAGTCGCATGTCCTAGAACCCGAAACCGTCGAGTTAAACGAAACCTTATCCTATGAGGAGAAACCCATCAAGATCCTAGACCACAAGGTGCGTAGTACGAGAAATAAGGACGTCAAAATTGTGAAGGTGATGTGGAGAAATCAGGATACGGAAGAAGCCACATGGGAAGCAGAAGATGCGATGCGTCTGAAGTACCCTGAGCTCTTTCAAGAGGTAGGTGAGTTACGGGGACGTAACTTTTCTTTTAAGGGGGGAAGAATGCGATAGAATTTTGCGCTTCCACCCTAAAGGTTGCTAAAGTTTGTCTAGTCTGTTATTTATGTGTATTTATCGCTTATGTGACTTGCGAAAACTAGAAAATGCTTGTGAAATATTGGGACTTAGAAGTGCAAAAGATCGTCGTTGAGAGTTAATTTGAAGGGGGGGAAGCCTGTAATACTCCGTATTTTTGGGAGTTAATTTTATAAATAAGAAAATATAAAGAATAAAGTTGAAAGTATTTTTGATATTATGTACAAAAAAAAAAATAGTTTGGGTAAGCCTACAGTTATAATTTAACTTTACAACCTACTTTTGTACCTAATTATATTATATTTCGATTTTGTTTTATTTTTCAAAATAAATAAAATAAGAAATAGGAATTTAATTTGGAAACAAATCCTAGTAAACATAGGTTTCTGATGCTATAAATAAAAGAAAAAAAAGGGGAAACAAAACCCTGTTTGCTTTCCAATCAGCCGTTTTACCCCAAAGACTTTTCTCTCTCCTCTTTTCTTCTCCCTCCTCGTCAGTTTCCTTCCTCCTCTCCTGCGCTACTTTTCTCCCTTCTCCCCTATGTTTGCGTCGACCACCATCGACGTGCGAGCATTCGAGTGTTGCGATCGAGGAGTACTAGAAGTTGTGTGCTGGGCGAGGCGATTACGGGACTGTGGGTGCGAGTCGAGTGTGATGTGCGAGGGTTGCATTGTGTGGCGCGAGTGCTGGACGAGGCTGCGAGGCGCGAGGCGAGTGTTGTGCGTTGTGTGCGAAGGTCGAGCGGTGTGCGGTGCATCGTGGCTCGAGTGCGTGCGGTGTGCGGTGCGTCGAGGCTCGAGGGCAGTGTGGTGCGTGCGTGGGCTCGAGTCTTTGAGAGTTGTGATGTGTGGCTGGTGTTGCTATCGGAATTCCGTCGCCGGTGATTGTCGCCGGCGAGTCACTTCGGTACTATAAAAAAAATCTTTCTTTCTACTTTAATTAAATTGTAAATTCTGATTTTGTAATTCTTATACATATATCTTGGATTAAGTTTTGTTACTATAAATAAAGTATAGCAAGAGTGAAAAGAAATCAGATTTATAATTATACTATTAGTCCTTAAGCTGATTTTTATTTCTAAATTCTGATTTTATTATACTTATGTATATTTGTTTAAGTTTTGTTATTATAAAAAAGGTATAATGTAAGTTAACAAAAATCAGATTTACATGTTATTATTTGTTCCTAAATATGCTCGTTCAACAAAGTTTATGTAAAGAAAGTTTAAAGCAACAAGATTGGTTAGTTTTAATATTCAAACATCATATTTTATATAGTTAGATAAGCAGATTTTATTTATTATTATGAAGGACTTAGCACTGAAATACTTTTATTATTCGATTAGGTCCCAATTTCATAAGCGGAACGTTTTAAGTAGTCAGCGAAGATTCTCCGTTACAAGGTACGTACGCGTACTAGTTTAATTAGATACGTTAGTATCATGTTTAGGTTTTGAATTCTTTCATTGGAACCTAGAATCATGAAAGGGAACAATTGTATGGTTATGATTGATGAGATTGTTTGGTAACATGAGATCAAGTGGAAATTAGCATGTATTTCCTTGTTGTACGACTTGTGAATTGAAATGAATTGTTATTGGAATGCGTAATTCTATCGTATCACAAGCATGAAATGACAATTGAATTGGAATGCCATGATTAATGATTGTGGCAAGGATTTATAAGAGTTTCCCTAAACTAAAGGATTTTAAATGATGTTATAAAAATCATATACTTAATGTTGTATGAATGAGTATCACTAAAAAAAAAGATAGTTGGCAATAAACTTGTAGTCGGACTCCCTACAAGTAATGAACAATGGGGGAGTGTGGGACTTGTTCTACACTCCTACGCAGGCCTACTATGACGATAGTAGAGTCCTTACAAATTTTGATAACTCAAGTAGGCGGAAGGTTCCGTAAGATCTTGGGAGTATGCATACTAAGGTGATGGATGTGGGACGGAACGAAACCGTATTTACATTCCATCTAATTGACCAAGTTGTCTATTAAGGATTAAATAGCCCATATGATTCTAGAAAGATGACGGTGCCCATTCGATGCCAAATAAATTGTAAAACGGAATTCAATGTTTTTGTAGTATCATGTTTAGGAAGTGTTATTACTCTTCTGTTTATGTTTAGTGTACTATTTAACTGTTTAAGTACGTTCTCAGCATAGCTGATTGTTTGTTATTTGTGTTGTTTGTTAACCTGTGATGAACCATTGCTATTTCAATGGGGAGCAGATTATGTTTGCTGGTGATGATGCATGGGTTCGGGCATAAAGGGTATACTTTTAATTATAAACTTTTAAAGTGTTTTGGTTGAACATTCTAGATATTGTTTATGATTTACTTAGTTAATGGTTTTAAATAAAAAGGGGTCAGTAGTGATTCCCGAGTTGTAGTTAAGTTAACATTTTATTTCCGCTGCAATTTAGTTTTCATAATAAAGAGTAAGTTAGTATTTTAAACTCAACAAGCCTTGCGTTTCACAGCGGCGGTAACACTCCCAAAGTCGATGCAACGTAGTTTAGACTTGTATGGATTTTGGGGGTGTTACAATTTGGAGGTAGGATGATGATAAATGATGATGACTAGGCGGTATAGGACTATAGGAGTGATGATGAAATTAGTGTGGAGTAATAAGGTGAAGATTAATATTATAGTGTAGATGTATGCTGATAATGGTGTGATTATGTGATGGTGTTATGGTTTAGGCGCAGGAGGTTTAGTTTGGCAGTATTAGGTTATTTTGTTAGGCGGTGGAGTTAATTAGTTAAGTTGTGATGGTCATGAGGAGATGAAGATTGTGGAGATGTAGTACGGTTGCCGAGATATTGTAGACTCAATGAGGGAATTGTAGCTGTGTAGGAGCGTAGTAGGGAGATAGCAAATGATGTTATGAGAATGTCGTATGATATAGTAGGTTAGGCAGTGCCATCTTGTGAAGTTATTTGGGTAATATATATAGGTTTAGGTAGTTGGGATACAATAGGTTTTCGAAACCTAGAAGGTCTCTATAAGATTTTTATTAAAAGGATTTTAGAAAAGAGTTAGATAAAAAATATGTAAAAATGCTTTGGAGAAAGATGATTTTCATAAAAAGATGTTTTTATTAACAAAACTAATCAATATAATAATTAAATTGGGCCAGATTATGGGTTTTATAAAAATGGGCTTTCATGAAAACTATTTTCAAAAGGCTTTTTCAAACATGGGCTTTTAAAAAGTTATTTCAAAACGTTTTAGAAAGTGGGCGTATAAAAACTATTTATAAAAAAAGGTTTCCGGAAATGGGTCAATAAAAAGAGTTAGAATATTATTTTGGCCTTGAAATATTTTATTTTAGACTCGTTCTTTATTCTTTCCTCGATCCGGACCAGTTAGAGCGGGGTATTAGTCATCATAGGGTACTAAATAGGGAGACACGATTATGTGTCTCCAGAAGCCCCCACTTCAACTCAGGTTTTTAAAACCGAAAGTCAAAGTATACGTGTCAGGCGGAGAATTATTCTAAATGCTCCGCAATCAAAAAATCACTCTTTTACGCAAATTTGCAAAATAATTATAAATTTGCAAAAATGAGATATATGTGAAAAGGGTATATTTATCACGAGCTACTCTGGTTCACTCATGACAAGGTAGAGCTGCATCCCGCTCCAGGGCTATATTTATCACGAGCTACTCTGGTTCACTCATGACGGTGTAGAGCTGCATCCTGCTCCAGGACTATATTTATCACGAGCTACTCTAGTTCACTCATGATGTAGAGATGCATCCCGCTCGAGGGCTATATTTATCACGAACTACTCTGCTTCACTCATGACGGTGTAGAGCTGCATCCCGCTCCAGGGCTTTGCTATAGAGCTGAAGGCTAGTGCTGGATTTGACCGTTGTTGTTGTCTTCACAAACACGAACCATATTAACGCTGGATTTCCCGTTGTCTCGGCTTATAATGGTCCGCATACCTAGCGCTAGATTTGACCGCTGTTAATAATCCTGAGTACTTGTTGCCTCTTGAGTAATTTATGTCTGCACGCCTTGGTGAAGTATAACTCGTATAGAGTTGTTCAATGTTGGATACCTGTAAATGCGAAGAATACACAAATATGCAAATAAACCATTATGGGATATGCATATGCCCCGTGATGTGGGTGCTAGTGTATGGGTAGGAAATGACTTGACCTGTAAAGAGTAACCTCTAATACTTTTTGGACTTGAAGGTGCTAACGTGTGTGCATACGACGTGTACATATAGGTGTGTGTGCCTATGTGCGACTTCATGACTTATGCTAGAATCCCATGGCTAAGGACGAAGGATGCAATGTCATGCTTAATGTAGTGCTTGGTTGATGCAGATATCCAATGCAAATGTAGAGATATGACACTAATGCATAGATGTGATGCAGATGAAATGATGCTAATGCATAGATACGATGCTTTATCGTTCTTCTAGAAGCTCAATTTTTCTTTCAGTAAATAGTTTTCGAAAGCGAAGAAATGGGAAGAGCTTGTTACGGGCCTAAGTGAGCCCATAAATAGTTAGGATCTCGTATTATCTTCTAGTATGGGTCTGGAGCCCATAATCTTTTGTATGGACTCGTAATGGAATCCTTATCAAGTTACACATGGAGCCTATGAAAGAGAGGAAATGGGAAGCCCCCAAGGATGATCCATTCAATTAATAGATTATGTTGGATTTGAAACACGTTGTAGAACGATTCCTCGTAATGCTTAAGTTGTATATGTTTAGACTACTTGTAGGACAAGTAACTTCGATTCTTCAATGTGTTATTTAGGGAGACTTGTGCAACGATTCCTTAGCTTCGCACTCCGGAACAGCAGAAAAAGGAACCAACCCTGGAGATTTGGGTGGTGGTTCCCTCTCCAAAGCTTAAGTCAGTATCAGGTATGGAAATAGGTGTAGAGATAGAGAGAGAAAGAGAGAATATTTTAGCAGAGTAATGACACAGTATTCAATTATCTACCTTTTATCTGGTTTTTAGGGGACTATTTATAGTGTTTGGAATCTGAGAGCTGCCATTTGATGTCACCCTAGAATAGGAGCATTTGATAAGCTAGGCAATCAGAAAGTGACACGTGGCAGGCAATGATTGGAGGTTGAATATCAGTCAATCATATGCAGCCGTTTTTTGGGAGTTGGACTCTGATTATTCCTTCTGGCCAAAGGTAGGCCTTATTCATCAGAGGAATAAAAAACCCTTTGAAAGAGCTAAGTTTCCCTCCCATTTTTGGGACACGTGTACACTTCTGATTGGTCCACGTGGTAGCTTATCATCCCTTCATTTTTAAGTCACAACCTTTGCCCCTAAAAGGGGGTTTAACTGTTGCAAAACCGGTAAATGTCCTTTTACTAGTGGAAGTTACCTTGTTTTGAACGGCAATGACGCGCGCTTTTTCTGGAGGGCTACGTGTCCGGTCGTTTTTAACCGGTTAGGGAGGTTTTCACCCCCCTATAAATAATTTGTTTTGTCCTTTCTGAAATAATTTCAACACCCTGAGTAAATTTTCTAGAGAGAGGCTCTACAATTTTTTTTTAACTTTCTAGAGAGAGTATGTGCTAGTCCAGACTTGTTGTGTATTTTTTTCATGGACCATCCAAGCGTTCTTCAGGTATCTCCTTATTTTTTCCTTGCTCATTCTTTATTTTTTCTTAAAAAAGTAATAAAAAAGAAATCTTCCTCTTCGTTGAATAATCCTAGCCGTTCAAGAGTTTTCCTTAACGCTAGAACCGATAGTTATTCTTCTTCGGCACATTCTAGGGTTGGGCCTATTCTGGCCGGTCATGCATATCCTCATTTTTATGAATTTGGCCAACAAAGTTAGACGACCCAGTCTTTACCTGTGCAGGGTAATCTGGCGCGCGTCAAGCAAACCGCCAGTCTAAGACGAGGATTAATACTCCCTGCTTCCAGCTCTGAGATGGAGGAATCTATAGGACTAGTTCCCGAGGGAGATATGAACAGCATGGAAGGGAATTGTGATCAAATAAATCCAGAGGCCAGCCTGTCTGGAAGAGATGTGGAGATGGAGGAGAATACCAGCGAGGGTGAGTCTTGTTCCCCTGGAGAATCTGACGAACAGTTCACTAATACATCATCAGAGATTATGAAACGTCTAGGTCCCCTCTCTAACCCGGGCTTCATAATAGCAAACCATAAGTGGTTAGAAAAGCTAGGCCATAACCCTAGTCATCTGTCACTTGCTATGCCATGCCGGGATATTCTTTTGTAATCCCTGACGAGGAAGCCACAATTTTTAGCGCTCCCCGGGGTAACTTTGCCGTTTATAAGTTTGCATTATTGGACGCCGGGTTGAGATTTCCTCTCCATGAATTCGTTGAGACTGTGCTAAGGCATCACAACGTTGGCCATAACCAACTGGTGCCATATGCCTGGCACAATATCCTAACCTTCATAGTCGTCTGTGAATTGCGCGGCCTAACCCCTTCTTTACCAGCCTTCACCCAGATACACTACGTATGCAAAGCACCCATAATACTGGAGGGGGCTTGGTTTAGCGTATGCAATCGTGCCGGGTTTATCACTGCTTGGGATAAACCCTAAAAAATGCACGGCTGGAAGGCCGACTTTATCTTTGTCCGGGCTCCCAGCGAAGACATTGCGAAGGGATATCGCTACCATAGCTGGGCAGCGACGAACACCGGACGAGGAGCATCTATTATGGAGTTGGAAGATAGATTCGATGACGAGGTGGAGGAATACTTCATAATAGCTGAGTATTCTAAACCAAACCGTTCAACTATTAAAGGGACAGCAAACTGGATTCCCTTTAAGGAAATGTTTTTTGACGACAACTTCTTGGTCGCTGTTGGTTTGCGGTTGGCCGAAGATAAAGGTAATTCACCAAAATTCTAAGTAAGATGCGTCATCCAAAGTATTTCTGTATTAACCAACTTGACTTTTTCTTGCAGAAGCGGCCAGAGCACTCCTCCGCAGATCTTGGAAAGGCGATATAAATATGTCGAAATTCAATGCAAATTGTGAAAAAGTACTCCAGGACGGGGCGCGAAAAGAGGGCTGATACTTTGGTAAGAATATATATATATATTGACAATTGATTACCAGATGTTCATCTTATTAAGTTTGGACGAGGCTCTATCCTAGAAGGAAAGCGGTCTAGTCGTGGTTGTCCTTCTAGGTATATAAATCGTCTATTTTTTCTAGACGAACATCCTTCATAAAATGAGAACTTAAGAATTTGGACGTTCTTCTACATCTTCGTCTGTAATATTTTTGGACAATGGTCTATCGTAGAAGGAAGGCGGTTGTACTTGGCCGACTTCCTTCAATAAATGGCCTTCGTCCAATATCTAAGGCTCAATTTAACTTTTTCTTGGACGAACTCCCCCACTTTATTGAATAATCATAGTCCAAAGTTTTAGAACGATGAACCCTTCGTCCAACATCACATTTAGACCAAATATCTTCATCTTGAAGGTTACAACCATTCTGGTCGGCTTCCTTTAGCAAGTAGAGTGCGTCCAAATTTTAAAATTTGTCATCGTTTTCTTTGGAAGAGCTTCTTCTGACTTGTAATTTTTCCTCTTTGCAGAAGAATACCCCAACATCAAAGATGTTAGCTGGGAAATCAACTGCATGTAAGAAAAGGCCATCTACAGCCGGGGATCCTCCCCCGTCCAAAAAATTCAAAGGCTTCACCGCCAAGAATAAGACTGAACGGACGAGCTCGTCCGTTCAAAAAGCTACCCATGTCAGTCAGAGGACGGGGGGCGAGTCTCGTCCACCCTTTGTGGGTAAGTATCCGAAGGTGGATGACTCGTCCATCGTTGCTCCCCTTTTGGGAAAGAAGGGGCACATCTCCACCCTCCTCCCTATGAATCAGCCGGACGCGGCTGTTCAGACTGAGAACCAGCCTGAAATGGTTGTCATTACGGAGATTCAGCCGGACGCGACTGACGAAGAAGGATCGACCTTCAGCGGGTCGACCTCTCAGTTGGTGGCTCAAATGCCACCATCCTACAGATCCTCGTCCTTATCTTTGGGTGAGTCATACTACTCAAATGTAGTTCGGACGCTGCGAGTTAGTGGATGTCCAATGAGTCCGTCCAACAAACTTGCAATCGTTTTTCCCGTCAAGATAACTGACTCCTCCACCTTTTCAGATAAGGGAAAAGGACCCTCCCCAGAGCCTGGTACTTTGATTGTGGACTCAGACGATGAGTCCTCTCAAGCCTTCGCCAAGATGTCGAGGGATGAAAGGGAGAAGCTCAAGCAGGAGCTCTTCAAATGCTACCCTGAGTGGTCCTACATCAAGGGCCTAAGGGGGGGGGGGCATCGTCTAGGCACGTAGGATACATGTCCCAACTTGCTGCCGAGGTAGATCCCTTTAGCTTTGCTGTTTTAATTTGGTACTTGAACTATTTTCATCATTTTTAACTCATCCACTGACTTTATGTTTACTCTTTGTCCATACAGCTCTTTGCTCGCAGAATGATCACCGAGGACTAGGCGAGGGAGATAAGAAAGGAAAATAAGCAGCTCGTCTACCAAGCTACAATGGCCCAGGACAAGGCCATGCATGCCTGTGAGATGCTGAGAACTCTTCATCGTCAATCACAGGAGGCCAAGGAAACTCGTCTGGCTACAATGGCCCAGGACAAGGCCATGCATGCCTGTGAGATGCTGAGAACTCTTCATCGTCAATCTCAGGAGGCCAAGGAAACTCGTCTGGCTACCATGGAGTCCAGCAACTAAGAGTATCTCATTAAGATCAATGAGTTACTCAAAGAGAAAAGAAATGGAAGCTGGCCATGGATACCATGTCAGACGATCTCAAGGGAGAGAGAAACAATGCTCTTGTGGCTACTGCTGAGCTCAGGAGAGAAAACCTCATGCTAAGTGAGGATAATGCTCGTTTGAGGGCAGAAGCAGATCAAGCATTTTCTGATGCCAAGGAGGCACTGGTCGACATCGTCGAAACCTTTAAAGGCTGGCCCTAAAGACCTTCGAAATGATGGCTGAGCCTGAAGATGTTTGCCACTCCGAGCGTCGCCTGCTTTTTCAGCAGGACCTACACAGGGCCCAAATAGCTGGCCAGACTCCTCCTACCTTCTCCGACTCTAACTATGAAGTAAAAGAATATGAAGAGAATCCCGAGGGTCAAGTGGACGGCCAGGGAGCCCTTGAAGATCCGGCCAACGGCCAAGATACACCCCCAACTGAATAGTGTAAATAGATTTGAGCTATCAATGTTGCTGTGTCTTGGCTGACTCCCCTTATTGTAGCTAGTCTTAGTTTTAGATCCTCTTTTGCTATTTTTTTTAGATTAGTTTGTAACCCTTGCCTTATTTTTGGCAATGAATTCTCTATGAAAGAATATTTTGTTACAGAACTGCTTTTATCTAACTTAATTGGTCTAATCAACGCACGTAAACATCAAATACTTGCTGGGATTATGGACGATTACTTTATCTTGAATAAATATGCCAAGTTAAAAAGAACTCGTCCTAAAAACTAGACGATTAATGAACTTAGAACAAATATGCCAAGTTCAAAAAGAACTCGTCCTAAAAATTGGACGATTAATGAACTTTAAACAAATATGTCCAAGTTCAAAAGAACTCGTCCTAAATTCTGGACGATTAATGAACTTTGAACAAATATGCCAAGTTCAAAAAGAACTCGTCCTACAATCTGGCACATACTTTCTTTTCTTACTGGAAAGGGTATCAAACATTCTCCTTGAGGGAGCAACCTGCGTCTGAGAATTTTCAGTAGCCTTCGTCTGGATTTGCTCCTCAACCTTCCAGGACGAGGGCTTTAGAGTAGTTAGATAACATTCTCTGGCAGCCTGCTGATCTCCAAACAGGGTTCCTATCTGTCCTCCGTAACATTTAAACTTCATGAGCATAAGATGAGTAACTATTAATGCTATAACATGATTCAGAGTTGGACGAGCAGAAACTTGATGAACAAATTCCAAGAGACATCCTTCTCTCCTACTCGGACTGGCAGGGTAACCGTCCCCATATGATGGATAACTCCTCCCCAAAATCCAATGATTGGGTGGTGAATAGGGATCAGGTTCTTCTCATCAAATTTTAATCTGGACAAACAATCTGCGCTGATGATGTCTGTCAAACTTCCAGTGTCAATCAAAATTCTTCTTACTCTTAGATTGGCAATCTTCATTTCCACAACTAGAGGATCGTCATGAGGGGTCTTCAGCTTCCCCCGATCTTGCTCACTGACCACCACATTTGGGAAGGGCTCGGTCTTTGTCGTCGATCACCAACAAAATTTGGTCGAGCTCCCGGAGATAGTTTTTTGTGCCGCCGATTGGTTGGTCCTCCAGCTGCAAACCCACCAGAAATGACTAGGACAACATATTCGTCAGTGCTTTCACTTTCCTTCTTCTTGCTCTGACGATCGTCCTTCTTCTGAAACTTTCTTCCCCCCCTGCGGAAAAAACGAATTCATCTTTACTCGGCGGGCTAACTCCTCCAAAGCTCTCTTAAGATGCCTACACCCATTAGTCTCATGTCCACATTCCTTATGGAAACGACAATACTTGTTCTTGTCTCTGTTTCTGTAAGAAGTCTTCATCTCAGCTGGAGCCTTGAGTTCATATTGATCTTCTATTGGGTCAGCTGAAGTTTCTGATTCTTTTCTCTTTCCTCTTCTAGACGAGGTGATTGTGGAGGTTATTGCCCAAGTCTCAGCCTTCTTAGGGTTGTTCTTTTTTGGCTGAACTACCTCTTCAGGCTTCTTGGACTCGGGGTGCTTAGCCTCAGCACAGACTTTAGTAACATGTATGAATGCTTCAGGCTCCTTCTGGACTTCTGTAAGAGTGGTGATTTTCTTCTTGACGAGATCAAACTCAAAACTTCCTGGTTGTAGTCCTCTAATATAATAAAGGCGTTAAAGGCCACACCAGCATTAAGATCTTGAATCTGCAGGGCTTGTAGATTGAACCTTTTAACAAAATTTCGAAGGGCTTCTTTTGGTCCTTGAATGACCTTGCCCAAATGCATGCTTGTCTTTTGTTCTTGCCGATTTGCTATAAAGTGGCTGGTAAATAAGTAATTGAGTTCAGTAAAATTGTTAACTGAGTTAGGAGGAAGATTGTTAAACCACTTATGAGCTACTCCTTTTAAAGTAACCGTGAAATTCTTGCACCAAGTAGCATCATCTACTGCTTGGACATACATCTAATGCTTATAAGCGGAAAGATGATCATCAGGATCAGTCGTTCCATCAAATGGCTTTATTGTAGGGAGTTTGACCTTTGGGAAGAGGGCGCCTCCATGATCTTGGCCGAGAAAGGGGTTGGCTAGTTGATCTGGAGGGCTCCCAGCAATCCCTCAATGGGTATGAACTCCTTACGGTACTCCTTCAAAACAGGATTAGATGAGGTGTTTGGCTTGGGCCGCACGCCGATAGAGCATCAGTCGCACTTCTATTTTATCTTGCCTTGAGACGAGGAAGGGAAGGACCTAAACTTCTTCTTATTGTCCGAGAATGTATCTTCAAGGGGGGATATAACAAATACGGCGTAGACCCTGTGGCCGACCATTGTAATGAAGCAGCTTTCTTCGCTTCCAAATATTCCCAGGAATCTGCTTCCATCCGATGTCCATTCGGACGCCGATCATCCTAGGACTTAACCACCAGGTTCCAATCCATCTTCCATCGCTGCTCACTACATTCTGGCTATTTTCTCTTGTTGTCCTTCTAGAGACTTCTTGACGAGCAGCTCGACTAGGACCTACACGATTCTCCTGAGAGCGTCCTAGAAGAGGAGTTGGATTGTTAGCAGCCGGTTCTGGATTCACCTGGAAAAATAGCATATTATTCTTGATCTGTTCCTGGACGACCGCTGCCATCTTGGTCTGGAAGTCATTCAAAACATTTTCCAGATGAGCAGCAGTCACCGGACATTCAAGATTTTCTTGGATAACAGGTACTTGACTTTGACCAGGAACATTAATGTTGGACGGAGGCCTATCCCTCCCTCGAGGTGGTCGCTCATCAACTACCCAGTCTTCTACTTGAATCTAAAAACTGCGATTTCTAGCTATGTTGGATGAGTGACAGTCAGTCATCGTTGCGTCTCCCCACAGACGGCGCCCAATGTTTAGACTACTTGTAGGATAAGTAACTTCGATTCTATAATGTGTTCTTTAGGGAGACTTGTGCAACGATTCCTTAGCTTCGCACTCCGGACCTGTAGATTAGGAACCAACCCTGAAGGTTTAGGTGGTGGTTTCCCCTCCGAAGCTTAAGTCAGTATCAGGTATGGAAATAGGTGTAGAGACATAGAGAGAAAGAGAGAGAATATTTTAGCATAGTAATGGCACAGTATTCAATGATCTACCTTTTACCTGATTTTGAGGGGACTATTTATAGTGTTTGGAATCTGAGAGCTTCCACTTGATGTCACCCTAGAATGGGAGCATTTGATTGGCTAGGCAATCAGAAAGTGACACGTGGTAGGTAATGATTGGAGGCTGAATATCAGCTAATCATATGCAGCCGTTTATTAGGAGTTGGCCTCTGATGATTCCTTCTAGCCAAAGGTGGGTCTTATTCATCAGAGGAATAAAAAAACCCTTTGAAAGAGCTAAGTTTCCCTCCAATTTCTGGGACACATGGACACTCTTGATTGGTCCACATGGCAGCTTATCAGCCCTTCATTTTTTGGTCAGAATAGTATATGTTTCAAGTTTTGTATGCCAAAGGCCTAAGTGAGCCCATAAAGCAGTTTGATCTTGTATCAATGCGGGTTCAAAACTGAAGATTTCATGTATGGAGTCGTAATGAAGTCCTTAGCACAATAGGTTTGGACTTGGTGCCTATGCGTTTTTGTGTGGACCAGTACTGATGAAGCCCGCAGTAAGATGGAGTTGATGAAGTATCCAACTTGATTGCTTGATTTTGATGATATCTCGTCACGCTGAGTGGAAGTTTCGACCAAAGATTCCATATAGGGTTCCTAAGGTGAAAAGAGACAAGAACGGCCAAATAAAGGAACACTCAAAGTATGAGGCGCGGTTGTAGCGCTAAGTGTTAAAAGGTTATGCTAAGATTGGCTTAGAAGTTTATAATGTAGTGGAGAAAACGGAAGGTTCAAATCCCAGTCTGGTTCAAAGCGTAGGGATGAGCATTGAAAATTCATGATTTGGGAGATCACACTTTTCTCATGGGCCTAGGCGAGCCTTTAAAAATATGTTTTGAATTAAAATGCACGGGCGTCAAAAGAGGTTGCCTACGTATCCATGATGGAATTAGGCCAGTCATAGCTCATAACAATTTAATTGGTGGCCGAGCATCTTGCTTGGAGCCATTCACAATGAATTTGGCATTGCTTTGGAAGAGGTTAAGAGTGGATGTAGATTTGGTTTGGTTTAAAGCAATCGGGCCTCAAGGTGAGGTTTCATACTATCTTTAGCAGAATCAGACCATTCGTAGTTCAGGCTAATGAATGAGAAGATGCCTTGACTTTTGCTTAAGTCACCCTTATAGGTTTTCGACCTAGCGGGCTTTGATTTGTCTTTTATGGCTTATTGGAATGCAATATAGTTGTCGGTTGTTTGAGAAGGTTTATTACAAAGGTATAATTTGACTTGTAATGGTTTTTGGTTTTGGAGGTCAAGGCATTTTGATTAAAGCTGGAGGTTTTCGGTTGAAGGATAAAGGTTTTTAAAGAAGTACATTTGACGAAGCTATTGATGGGCTTATTGATGAGTTTTTAAATATATACCGCAAGTGCATGGTGTCTGTTTAGCAGAAACTGGCAAATACAGTTCGATCCACAGGGAGAGGAGTTCTATAGATTTGTGTTCAATTATTTAACTACTTCAAGAGATGAAATTGATTGAATAAATTACAACTAAACTAGAATAAGCTAGAACACAAAGAGATGAAAGTTTATCAAATAATTAAAAACCTAGGGCAATCGATCGGTCCACCATGCTTATACCAATTTAATCACTACAATATAATTCAACAATACTTGGATTGAGGTTCGAATAATTAGAGTATTTCGTTAATCCTACGGTCGGGCCTTAACAACTCTTAGATCAACATATGCCATTACGGTCGCTCAACATAATCAAACCTACCTATTGTAACAAGCCTAAAATGAGTATGATCTTTCGATTCTAACTCCTATTAGCTAAACATAACCCATGATATTGCGCAATTACATGAATTAAACAAGCATAACAAATCAATAGGAAATTACTCTAATTCAATCCAAATATCGAAGAACGTTAAACCACAATCAAATAGGTATAAACATGGCTTCCCTCACTAAGCCTTAGAAAAAGACTACTCACTCATTATTATAATAAACAGAATAAACATAATGCAAGTAGAAGAATTCATTAAAATAAGCAAATTAAAAAAGAATACCGAATGATTGAAGAACTATGAAAACGAAATTAATGATCTTTATAATCTTCAAGGGCAAGAGTTAATACAAAGCTAGAGAGAAAAAGACTAAGTGTTTAACCTAAAAACGCAGAAATAAGATAGATTAATCGAAAATACTAAAAACCTATTTATAGTTTTTTACAAAATCCGCCAAAAAAGGCAAAAATTAAGGATCCCGAAAAACCGTGCGGTCGACGGTGCCAAACCACCCGGTCGGGCGACGGCGATCTGAAATTACGACAAAGAAGGAAATTACGCCCGGTCGGGCGCGCAAGCAGTTTTTGCCCTCTTCTTTCCCGGTTGGCCGGGCTAACCAGCCTTGGAGAATGCTCAATTTTGTGACTCGCCCGGTCGACCGGACGAGAGTGATTTCTCGCCATTTTCCTTGCATTCTTCGTCCAAAACACTTGTGCAATCTCCCAGATCTTCTATGAACCATATGCGACCATTGGACTTCCGTTCCGCAACTCAAATAAAGGCTTTAGAGGCCTAATCTGCACAAAAACAACTAACAAACGGATTTGAGTCCAAACATATCAAATCACACAAAAACGAGCTCAAATGAGCTTAAACCGACACTCAAAGCTAGGGGCATTGGGTTAAATACTCTATATAAAATAGACTCATCAAAATCCCCTAAGCTAACCTTTTGCTTGTCCCCAAGCAAAACTACACCAACGAGTTATAAGATATAACTGTTTCACCCCATAGAAAATGCAGTTCGAAAGTATTAGTAGACTCAAAATCAATCAAGAAGGCATGCATAATTATCAATCAATTATATCAAGCCAACGACCAATCACCGAGAAAGATAATCAAGCAAGGTCACTACGCATATCATGCAGATGCTAAGATGGTGCTCACAAGGGGGAACACTCTTCTCTCATTTTTGTGGCAGGCAAAAGATGTACCGATCACTCTCCATTCCCACCATATGTCCCTTCCCAACTCACTACTCTCGTGTGTATAGAAGGTAACATAATGACACCCAACCTAGTTCAGTCAACTCAGAAATGACACTTACTCTTGAACTTTGATCCATTGACTCACTTCCAATTCAATAATGCGACACATAAAGATCAAGAGGACTTTAAAGGCTGGAATGGGGCTGAGGCTAAGGGTATGGAAAAATTTTGGAATGTGGTGGATAAACCAAGCATGGAGGAGCATAGACTAACAAAACTAAGCCAATAAGACCTTTATAACTTCACTCACTTATCTCCAAAATATCACAACATTCACTTTCTCAACTCAATCACTATTTTCACTTTCTTTGAACTTGTTTTGCTTTTCAAACAATACTTTATTCAAAATTTTCAAACTTTTTGTTCTTTTTCTTTCCTCTTTTCTCTATTTTTTCATCTTTCTTTTGGATTTATTGTTGTTGAACTTCCTTTCTTTCTTTTTTCCAAACACGAAGTAATAAGTCGATCATATACCCATAATGAACTAACTCCAACTAGCACATGCCACAACATACATAACTATCAAGACAACCCAATCACTCAACTAATGCTCCCCCAAGCTAGGCTTGGGACAAGAATCAAATAAGGCTAAGGGGCTTGTATTGACAGTTAGTAATCAAAACAGTCAGAAAGGCTTCAGCGGGGCTAGAGATGGAATAATGTAATCAATTACAACTATGGAGCTAGAAATTATGAAAAGAACGCCTCAATCATGTCAATCATGTATGCACATCAAATTTTCAAAGAGTACAGGATCAAAATCAAGATCAATGTCATAACCGAGGAACTAATCACACAACAAAGAGGAAGACTGGATGAAAGATAGGCATGCATGGCTCAAGAAAACACACATTCTAACCAACTTAGCTCCACAATCAATGCAAGTGCCACAAGTATCATGCAATCAAGAAAGCTCGTATTTTTGGTATTTTTTTCAGTAATATTTGAATTTTTTTTTGAAAGCAATTAAACTAAACTAAGGAAAGCAATGAAACTAAACTAACTACACTACAAAGCAGTAAAAAGAGAGGGGTGTACTTACAGAAATCCTCCCCCCAAGCTGAACTCGGCAATGGCCACATTGCAGCAAGAGGGAAAGAAAGGACTCACTCGTCATCATTAGACATATCGGCAGTAAAACCGCCATTGGTAGTACCTGCATCACCAAAAGCAGCATGGCCAGAAGTACCTTCCCTAGCATGGTCAGTGGGGTCAGGTACCTGTGGTGTGTACCATGAAGGGTGGGTGGCATCATGGGCAACAAGCCCCTAGTGAAAGTAGTCATGGTAGATAGGGTACAGGGTATGGCGCATGACGGACTCCACAGTGGTCAACCGTGTGTCCAAGGAAGTCAGGTGAGTCTGGATGGTAGCCTGACCAAGCTCAAGGCGGCCCATCTGTGAGGTAAGGGACTGTTGTCCCTGCTCGAGGCGGGTAAGGACCGCCATCATAGGATCCATAGGTGCGGAGGAGAAGGAGGAGGCTTCCCCAACGGGCTGCCTATGGTAGGTCCGCAGTGGTCGCCGAGCAATGGGCTCTTGACCCCCGCATAGGAAGGAGGTACGACCCCACACCAGGTTCTAGGCGGGTCTGAGCAAGGTCAGGAAGAAGGATATACTCCTTCTTAGCAACGAACCACCTAAATTTATTCGCAGACTGGGCGTTTATCCATTTAGCATTTGTCATATAATCAATGTCAATCTCAGCGGGACCAGCTACAGCATTGCTAATGTCAGGAGTATAACCAAAATGATCAGCAATAGCGGTAATGAGGCCACCTAAAATAATAGGTTGCCCCCCTAACACTACCATCATCAAACAAGGCAGGCAAATTGGCGGTAGTCCGCTTCAGTTGGGACACAAACAGGTAGGGAAGGCACAAAGAGTAATCAAATTCGGAAAACAGATAACTACCCATCAGAAAAATCTCCTGTTTTTGACAGGAGTGGGGCTCAGCACTCCCAAAAAGTGTGAATCCCAAAAATCATTGTAAGTAGCGAAAGCTGGGAAAATGAAGATGGTCTGCAGACATATGTTGGGTGTTAACGTCCTCATCTCCAATGAATGCGGTCCACAAGGTATTAATTCGGACAGTGGGAGGGGGGCGATGGTCATCAGTAACAGGGAGGCCAAAAATAGCAGCTAATTGGCCTAATGTGAGTTCTCGATCCTCATTCATGAGGCGAAAATAGAGAACTTGATTTTTGTTCCTACTTCTAATGAGCTCAAGAATTCAAGTGTAAGATGCCTATATTTCCAGAAAAACATGCCAAACATTGTTCCCAATCCTAATTTCTCAAATAGTGTCTTAGTTTCACCATATATACCCAAAGCATGCAAAGAATTGGTATCAACAAAACAGGAGGGGATTATATTCCGATATTTCAATTTTTCGAATCTTTGTTTTTGCTCTGAGGTTTTGAAAATTAATACATGTGGGAATGTTGGATCTAGCGAAATTTGATTGCTTGATTCCCCTCTTGTTCTATGCCTTCTTTTGTTTGGCCTTGACATGGTGAAAAAAAATGAAAATTTTTGTGAGTGAGTGAATTAAAGTGCGAGGAAGAAAAGATGGAGGATTATGATGGTGTGAGAAAGATGAAGAAAAGTGATGGGAGATGAAGAAAATTGGAGAAGATGGAATTTGTGAATGGAGAAAGGTAGGATGGAGTTTGGCTATGGAGGTTTTGTCGAGATAGAGAAGGTTTGAGAGTAAGATGAGTGAAAGAAAATATAAGAAGTGAAGAGGGGAAAAGAAAGGGGTCGGTGGATAAAACGAGGCAAATTTCGCTGATGCGGTTTCCGCCCGGTCGGGCTGGCTCGCCCTGTCGACTGGGCGAAGTTTTTTTTCTCGATTTCTCTCACAGCGCTAGCACAGGTAGACAGGTAAACCGGGCAAATAAATCCCCGAAATCATTTGCACGCCCGTGCGGGCGGCCTAGCCCGGTTGACCGGGCGAAAATCACTTGTTTATTTTTTTCTGAAACTTTTTCGTGCCCTCTTGAAATCAGCTGGGCGCCCTGTCCGGCAAATACGCCCGGTTGGGCAAGTTAAGAAGCCCGGTGCGGCGAAATCGCCTGGTTGACTGGGCAGCTTAATTTCAAGCTATTTTTCCGTCAAACTTTTCCCATGTTGTGATATTGACCCCATGTACACACTAAGCTCGTCCAAATATCAGTACACTCTCTCTCACCTATCTAAAAAAATTAGAAAAGTAATCTAAGAAAAGTAAAAACGGGTTGCCTCCCGCAAAGCGCTGGTTTAGAAAGGTCCCGCACGATCGTAGTACCTTAGATAACATCTACTTGGCCTATGAAAGCGCCCTCATGGTACAGTTTCAGATGCTGACCATTCACTTTAAACTTCGTCCCCTCTGCATTAGCCACTTCAATGACTCCATGTGCCTCCACATCAGTGACAACAAAAGGTCCATACCACTTTGACTTAAACTTTCCAGGAAAAAGCCTTAGTCTAGAATTGTATAATAGCACCTTGTCACCAACATGAAACTCGCGCTTCTCAATCATCTTGTCGTTAAACCTCTTTGTCTCCTCCTTGAAAAGCTTGTGGTTCTCATATGCTTCCACTCGAAGCTCATCTAACTGGTAAATGACAAGCTTTGCCATAGACCAACCGATATGGGGTGGTGCCTAGAGGTGTCTTAAAAGTAGTTCGCAGTGCCCACAAAGTATCATCCAACTTTTGTGACCAATCTTTCCTTGACCTATTGACTACCTTCTCTAGGATGCGCATGATCTGACGATTGGAGACTTCAACTTGGCCACTAGTCTGAGGATGATAAGCCAAGCCAACCTTATGAGTAACTCCATATTTTTTCAGTAAAGCTTTGAAGGTTCTCTGATGAAAATAAGACCCCCCATCACTGATCAAGACTCTCGGGACTCCGAAGCGAGGAAAAATAATATTCTTGAAGATTTTCATGACCACCTTAGAATCATTAGTTGGTGAAGCCACAGCTTCAACCCACTTAGTCACATAATCCACAGCTACCAATATATACTTGTTCCCACAAGAAGAAGGGAAAAGTCCCATGAATCAATGCCCCACACATCAAAGGGCTCAATCTCTAAAATTCCCATCTGTGGCATCTCCTGTCTCTTTGAAATATTGCCCGGTCTTTGACACGCATTGCAAGAAAGGCAAAAGGCACGGGTATCTTCGAAAATAGTAGGCCAGTAGAACCCACTCTGGAAAACTCTATATGATGTGGCCTGTGAGCCAAGATGCCCACTACAAGGCATACTATGACAGTGTTGTAGGATTCCAGCTATCTCCCAATTAGCAACACATCTTTTGAACAAGCCATCTGAGCACTTCTTTTATAAAAGTGGGTCCTCCCAATAGTAATGCTTAGCATCATGATAAAACTTCTTGCACTGTTGGTAAGTCAAATATGGAGGATGAGAACCACCAACACAATAGTTAGCAAAATCAGCATACCACGGGGATTGAGTAGACACCGCAAAAAGATGACCATCAGGAAAAGAATCATCTACGGGACCATCAGCACTTGACTCAAATCTCAATCTGGCGAGGTGATATGCAACTACATTCTCAGCACCCTTCTTGTCGCGGATCTCCAAATCAAACTTTGTAATAGGAGTATTCATCGAATAAGACGCGGCTTGGCTTCCTTCTTAGCCAATAGATACTTCAATGCAGCATGATCGGTGTGGACAATCACTTTCAAACCTGTGAGGTAGGTACGAAACTTGTCAAGAGCATAGACAATGGCCAATAACTCCTTCTCTATTGTAGCATAGTTAACCTGAACTTCATCCAATGTCTTTCTGGCATAGTAGATAGCATGGAGGATCTTGTTCTTCCGTTGGCCAAGCACAGCACCAACTGCATAATCACTAGCATCACACATGATCTCGAAGGGAAGACTCCAATCTGAAGGTTGTATGATAGGGGCAGTGATCAATGCGTCCTTAATCCTGTCAAAAGACTCCACACAAGCATCAGTAAAATCAAAAGTGCCATCCTTGAGCAACAATTAAGTGAGGGGTTTCGCGATTTTAGAAAAATCTTTTATGAATCTGCGATAGAAACCCGCATGTCCCAGAAAACTCCTCACTCCCTAGACATTCACAGGAGGAGGAAGTTTCTCAATCACCTCAATTTTTGCTCGGTCAACTTGGATGCCACGTTCAGAAACAAGATGACCAAGTACCACTCCTTCATTGACCATGAAGTGGCACTTTTCCCAATTTAAGACCAAATTAACATCAGTACAACGCCTAAGTACTCTAGAAAGATTATGCAAACACACATCAAAGTCAGACCCATAGACACTGAAATCATCCATAAATACCTCCATGATATTCTCAATGAAATCAGAAAAAGATGGCCATCATACATCTTTGAAATGTGGCAGGGGCATTACACAAACCAAATGGCATTCGGCGGTAAGCAAAAGTGCCATAAGGACATGTGAACGTCGTCTTCTCCTGATCTTCTGGGTGAATGTGAATCTGAAAGAAACTTGAATATCCATCTAAATAACAGAAAAAGCTATATTTTGCTAATCTTTCTAGCATCTGATCAATAAAAGGGATGGGGAAGTGATCTTTCAAGGTGGCTATGTTTAATCTGCGATAGTCGATACACATTCGCCAACCTGTAACAGTACGAGTAGTAATTATTTCATCTCTATCATTCTTAACAACACTAGTCCCCCCCTTTTTAGAAACAGCTTGAACTGGGCTCACCCACTTAGAATCTGAGATGGGGTAGATGATGCCCGCATCATGTAGTTTCATTATTTCCTTCCTCACTACCTCTTGCATATTAGGATCCAAACATCTTCTGGGCTGTATGCATGGGCGGTGATTCTCTTCCAAGTTTATTCTATGCATACAAAAATCAGGACTAATACCCTTTAGATCATCAATACTATACCCAATAGTCGTTTTTTGCATGTGAAGCACTGTAAGAAGTTGTGAAAGTTGGCTATCTGTGACTTTAGTACTGACAATCACAGGGCATTCCTCATTATCATCAAGAAATGCATATTTAAGGTGAGAAGGTAAAGGTTTAAGTTCTAACTTCTTTACCTGTGGCTCAGAAGTAGAGCAAATAGTCTCCATTACGTCATATTCAACTACTTCATCAGTATCAAGGCCATCCAGATCAAGAATTTTCTCCAATGGATCATCTGATAGAAATTGGTTATAATCACCTCCAGAAATCTCTTCTAGTACATCAATCCTACAGCATGTGTGCTCAAGCATAGGAGACTTAATAGCATTGGTTAGTTTAAAAGTAATAGTATCATCAACAACACTTAAAGTCAGAGAGCCAGATTTAACATCTATAACAGCACCAGCAGTACATACGAAAGGCCTACCCAAAATAATGGGGATCTGACTATCCTCCTCCATATCTAGCACTATAAAATCTACAGGAATATAGAATTTCCCAACCCTAATCGAAACATCCTCTCAAATACCCAAAGGATATTTCACAGAATGATCTGCCATCTGCAAAGTAATCTGGATGCACTTTAAAACTCCCAAGTTCAGTTTATTACAGATAGATAAAGGCATAACAGATACACTAGATCCTAGATCACATAAAGCCTTATCTATAAACAACGCACCTACATGACAAGGGATAGAGAAACTACCAGGATCCTTTAATTTTGGAGGGAATTTATTTTGCAGAACAACACTACACTCTTCAGTTAGAGCAACTCTATCTAGACCACCAAAATCCTTTTTCTTAGTAATCATGTCTTTCAAAAATTTTGCATAAACAGGCACTTGACAAATTAAATCAGTGAAAGGAACTTTTGCCTCAAGGTTCTTTACCATAGACATGAACTTTCCAAGTTGCTGATCAACCTTGGATTTTTGCATCCTGTGGGGGAAAGGTAGTGGTGGTGTAGGAGAATCAGTAACCTTCTCCTTTTGCTTATTTGCTTCATCTACTTTCCTTTGCTCAATTTCAACTTTTGAGTTATCTTCACCTTCATCTTCATCCACTACATCATTCTTGTCTGGAGGTGGTGAATCATCGGTAGGCATAGGGGGAGCATCATATTGTGTACCGCTTCAAAGAGTGACAGCATTAGCAGTCTCTTTGGGAATTGGTTGCCCCGGCAAATGACCTGGTAGCCTCTGTGCATTATTTCTGGCCACCTGAGCAAGTTGAGTCTCCAAACGTTTGGTAGTGTTCTTCAACTCTTTGATTCTCTCTTCATGACTCTTCTCCATATAAACCATCATCTTCATTAGATCAGACATGGTAGGCTCTTGAGAGCTGGCATTCTAAGGAGCTTGCTACTGATAGCCTTGGTGTAAAGGCCTATTGAAACCAGGAGGGGGATTCTAAGGAGCCCCTTGGTAATATTGTTGTCTGGCAGCATGTTGTGGTGGGTTTTGATGAGGTGGTAGGTATGATGTTTGTGGCATAGGTTAAGGGTTCTGAACATTATTGTTTTTTAAAGGAAAAATAGGATGATCCCTCCAACCTGGATTGAATGTGTTGGAGTATGGGTTGTGCGGAGGTCTCTGCTGAAAAGCATTTGCATGCTCCATCTGATTCGGGTCCGGTTGATTATAGGAACAATCGTAACCAAAGTGGCCTTGAACACCACACACTTCATAGTAAGAAGAGGTAATAGGAGCCATGGAAGACATCGCATTAATACTCACAGGAGGAGTATTAGACCGTGAAGATTTAAGTGAATCCATCTTCATGCTCAACTAGGCAACTTGTGCAGACAACAAGGCATGTGCATCAGCATCTAACTTTTTCTTAGTAATAGTCCTGGAAGAACTATGATCATTTGCTGCTAAGTTGGCCAGAATATTGTACCCTTCATCCACCTCCTTGTCTAGGATCACACCCCCTGCAGATGAATCGACTGTACTCTTAACATGGGGTTGTAGACCATTGTTGAATGCTTGGGTGATGAACCACTTGTCGAGATTGTGGTGTGGGCATTCTCACTGCAGATCCCTGAACCTATTCCATGCTTCCTTCAATGTCTCATCATGTTCTTGTTGGAAGGTAGCAAGCTTGTGTCTGATTTCTGTAGTCTTGGACTCTTCAGGAATGCATCAGAAATAGCACTCCACTCAATTTCTTTAACATCATTCAACCATTTTTTAGCTTTATCTTTCAAAGAAAACTCAAATACCATGACCTTCAACTGATCAGGTGTGACCCCTTGATGCTTAACGGTACGACATAGTTGTTAAAACCGTTGTAAATGATTTGCAGGGTCTTCAGATGGATGCCCTCCAAACTGGTTCTGTTGGATCATATTAATGAGGGCAAGCTTGATCTCAAAATTAGCCGCTTGAATGTCAGGCATAGTAGGACTTGTGGAAATGCCACCAGGAGAAGGTACCCCATAAGATTTCAATGACTTAGGAGGCATGATTGGCTCTGAAGGACCTTCTGTGGATTTTCCACGGGAATTCGACGGGGTGAGAGGAGGGGGAATTCGACGAGGTGGGGGAAGGGTGGGGTTACGGGCTCGCGGCGGGGGGCTGCGGGGGTGGGGGAGAGTGGGAGGGGCTACTGGGGTGGTGGGAGGGTGGGGGATGGGGTGGTGGGAAGGTTAGGGTTTAGGGTTAGGGTTAGGATTAGGGGTTAGGTTTAAGGGTTAGGGTTAGGATTAGGGGTTAATTAGGGCTTAAAAAAGAAAATCCGGGGTAATAACTAACGGCGGTTAACGCCGTTAGTCATTAAGGGTATTTGGGGGTATTTACATAAAACTGAGAGGTACCTTGTGAATTTGAAAACATGGGGGGTACCTGGTGAATTTTTTGAAAACTCATGGGTATTTGGTGAAAAAACAGTTAATATTATAGTGTCGATGTATGCTGATAATGGTGTGAAGGTGTAATGGTTTAGGCGCAAGAGGTTTAGTTTGGCAGTATTGGGATATTTTGTTAGGCGGTGGAGTTATTTAGTTATGTTGTGATGGTCATGAGGAGATGAAGATTGTGGAGATATAGTACGGTTGCCGAGAGATTGTAGACTCGTGAGGGAATTGTAGTTGTGTAGGGGCGTAGTAGGGAGATAGCAGATGATGTTATGAGAATGTCGTATGATATAGTAGGTTAGGCCATGCCATCTTGTGAAGTTCTTTGGGTATTATATATATATAGTTTAGGAAGTTGGGATGCAATAGGTTTCCGAAACCTAGTAGGTCTCTAAAAGATTTTTATTAAAAGGATTTTAGAAAAGAGATAGATAAAAAATATTTAAAAACGCTTTGGAGAAAGATGATTTTTATAAAAAGATATTTTTATTAACAAAACTAATCAATAAAATAATTAAATTGGGCTATATTATGGGTTTTATAAAAATGGGCTTTCATGAAAACTATTTTTAAAAGGTTTTTTCAAACATGGGCTTTTAAAAAGTTATTTTAAAACGTTTTAGAAAGTGGGCTTATAAAAACTATTTATAAAAAAGATTTTCGGAAATGGGTTAATAAAAAGAGTTAGAATATGATTTTGGGATTAAAATATTTTATTTTAGACTCGTTCTTTATTCTTTCCTCGATCCGGACCAATTAGAGCAGGGTATTAGTCATCATAGGGTACTAAATGGGGAGACACGATTATGTGTCTACAATGATGATGATCCATAATTTTGGATTCAACTATTGATTTTGCTCTAAAAGGTCTTAATTTTGAATTATCTCAAAGCAGAGCCCACTATATTAACTCAAATTGGGTTTTGATTTGAAATTCTTTATTTTAATTGTTTTCATTTTTTTTTTTTGAGTTATTAATTATCTCTTTTCTCAATTTGGTAGCCCAATAGAAACCGATGTAAGTCCCCGTTCTTTTGGACCAGGAGAGACTAAACTAAACTGATGATGATGATGATGATGATGATGATGATGATGATGATGATAATAATAATAATAATAATAATAATAATTATTATTATTATTATTATTATTATTATTATTATAATTATAATGACAATAGTAATAATAATAATAATATTAATAATAATAATAATAATATTAATAATAATAATAATAAAATAATAAATAATAATAATTATAATAGTAATGTAACACCCCGTCCTTCTACTACTAAGATACTAGACATTAACGATTCAAGGAATACTAAAATGACGTTAGCGGAAATAACGTCGGGACGGTTATGCTACTCTAAAACAATAAATAAAGATAATAACTCAAAATTCATAGCTAAAAAAAAGAGAATAAATCTACGAGTAAACATCATAGTTCTAACATAAAAGAAGTATCCCAAATTGTATCATACTATCAAATCCAAAATACCATGAGACATGCAAGTCTCCCAAAATAAACTTAAATAAAACGAATATCCTTGAAAGCAATCCAAAAATAAGTCTCCCTATGGTCTATATAGAGTTCATCTACCAAAAACAAGACTTAGAAGCTTCTTCTCACAACCAACTCTCACACCGCTAGCCCAAGCGGCCAAAAGCCTAGCTTTCATTTTCATCTCGCAAGATTATATTAAATATTTCCACGATCGGTGGGGAGTAACTAGCGCTTCTCCCGGAACAATAGCAATCAAAGCACCATTCAGAGGTAGATTATTAAGAAAGGAATAACATGCAATCATTACATCATATCATGCACATAGAAATCATAAAGCTCATAGATAAATCAAGAGATCATTAACAATAAGTAAGCATAATATAGTGAGTGACATAATTCCAATATAAATAAATAATAATAATAAATCAAAATACAACAAGTTATTGAATCAGAAACCGAACGCCAGTGATTCGCAAATCAGTTCCTAAGGTTTTTCTGATCGCAATCTCCAGGTCAGTCTATGGGCTTACGTTCCCCACTGCCTGTGTCTAAGAATGGCCAAACTCCCGATGCAGGATAGAACACGCAGAACTCCCTGACCTCTCGGACGACAACAATTAACCCAGGTGTACCCCTAGTTCGCAAACCAGGTGGTTGGCATGTTCTTAACCGGGGACTACATCTATCCCACCGGATATTCTTATCTCAAAATACAATCATTCACACAATCTAAGTATCATTTATCAAAAATATTCATCAAAAAGGGGATGCCACCCGGCCTTATACCCACAGTTCATCAAACAATTCTTCATAATTCCTCAAAATAAATCACTTTTAAAATATTCAACAAATAAATCTCACAATAACATTTGAACATTCCCAAACATCATCAATGACAATATACCGGTTTTTACAGCAACCACAACTCATTAAAAAATACATCACCAATTAACTCTAAATCATATTCATTAAAAGAGTAATAACAATTAAATCATTTTATTCCATAAATCAAACCTAAACATGTGGTTACCAAAATGATGCATACTGTATACTACTGAAAATAAGCAACCCAGAATATATTAAATTATAAATTATATCTGATTTACAAGCCTTCAAACAATGTAAAAGTGTATCCTGAATTTCATCACAACAACACCATAATAATTATGAAACTAACAAATTCGAGCATTAAAATTACACAAAAATTATCATATAACCCTAATAGCTCTACTGACATGGTACAGTTTTTTATTTATAATTTTCGGACTCAAAAAGTATTTTAACAGTTAATATACAGATTCCTCAAATAAGCCATTATAATAATTAAAAATATAAACAGACGCCCAAAAATTACCAAAAATTCACATAACATGTAAAAGCCCACTTAAATACATATTATTTAAACAAATTAATTTTTCTGCCTCTACAAATAATTTTCATGAATTATATACTGACAGAACCGAAATAACAAAAACAGATATATAAATTAATTAAAACAGTAAACAGTAGATAAAAATTATTCTAAGGCGTGGAATACATTATACGCATGTTACATGATCTAAGAAAAATTATTTCATCAATTTCAACAGTCTTTCAATAATTATTATGAAATTTAGCCAAAAACGCACAAAATACTAATTAAATTAAATAAATATTAAAAATCATGCAAAAATTATTTTTCTCTACACAGTATTTACATAGCATGTGTCACGTGTGTTCAAGCAAAATTTCGTCAAAAATCTAATTCAAAAAGTATTTTAGATAATTCCTAACGTATTAATCTAATACCGAATACTACTCTAATCACTATGATTCTAGGATAACAACTAGTTACCTGGATCGTCGGAGGCGAGCTGAAAACTTCTGGAAATCCCCACAATAGGCGTGTGACCCTCCTCTTCTTCAAATCCCAAGCACCAAGTATAAGGAAAAAGCCACAAAAACAATTCACGAACAATTATCAAAGAGAAGAAATGAAGAAAATTTGAGAGAATGAAAATGGTGATGATGGCCGAAAATATGGAGAATGGCAGCCAAAGGATTCTGATTTTCTAATCAGAATTTGAAGTGAATTAAGAGGTTTAATGAGGTTTTAATTAAAGAAATCATTAAGGGGGGGTTATGGGGGTTATAAGGCATCCAAGAGTCTTAAGGAAAACAAAAGAGAAAAGAAAAGGAGAAGGCTCTCCTATTACTTCACTTGGCCTGCTGCCCCAAGCCCAAAACCCACACAAAACTTTCGGCCCAAATTCAACAACGGTCCATGCTCCGAAAGCCCGATACGCGATAAAACGGTTAATTCCTAAATCGCGCCTAAATTTTGAAAATACTTAATAATGAAAATAATTCTAATAAATTATATTATAAATATAAATGAAATAAACACATTAACATGCCATAAAAATAAAAATAATAATTCGGCTCCCAAAATTATAAAATAAAAATAATTAATTTAGAGAAAATAATAGTTTTAGAGAAATTTCTTGCGAAAGACTAGGAGCAAAATTATGGGTTGTTACAATCTCCCCTCCTTAAATAAAGTTTCGTCCTCGAAACTTCGAAAACAAAAACAAGACAAGAACAAAAATAGTACCTGAAACAAATAGTTCCGGGTATTTCAGTCGCATTGACTCTTCGGTTTCCCAAGTTGCTTCTTCGTACTTTTGACTTCTCCAAAGTACTATAACCAAGGGAATAACCTTCCTTCTAAGAGCACGGTTCTGACGGTCCAATATACGAACAGGTCGCTCTTCAAAAGTCAGATTCGACTCAACTGACACCGACTCGACAGGGATCACATGCGAAGGATCATTACGATACTGCGCAAGAATCGCGACACATGAAACACATCATGAACCTTCGACAGGCTCCGCGGCAACGCCAAACGATACGTGACCTCCCCGATCCTTTCAAGAATCTCATAGGGACCTACGTACTTCGGACTCAACGTGCCCTTTTGACCAAACCGCATCACTCCCTTCATCGGAGAAACCCTCAAAAGCACCTTATCCTCCACCTCAAAAGAAATAGGTTTCCGACGCAAATCAGCATACGACTTCTGCCGATCTTGAGCAGCCTTCATCTTCGCTTGAATTACTTTCACCTGCTCAACTGTATCCTTAATTAACTCCGGGCCCAAAATCAACGAGTCACTGATGTCGCTCCAACAAGTAGGACTACGACACTTCCTTCCATAGAGAGCCTCATACGGAGCCATTTGGATACTAGCTTGATAACTGTTGTTATAAGAAAACTCCACCAAGCTAAGAGACTTGACCCAAGATTGCTGAAATTCCAAGGCACAAGCTCGAAGCATATCTTCCAAGGTCTGAATAGTCCTCTCCGTCTGACCATCGGTAGCTGCATGAAATGCAGTACTCAGCTTCAACTTCGAACCAAAAGCCTCTTGCAGAGCAATCCAGAAATGGGATAGGAATCGCGGATCACGATCAGAGACAATGTCTTTGGGAACCCCATGAAGACGAATGATCTCATTAGCATAAGCTTCAGCTAACTCTTCCATAGACCAAGTGTTCTTCATCGCAATAAAACGAGCCACTTTAGTCAATCGATCCACAATCACCCACACAGCATTCAATCCACCGGCAGTTCTAGGTAAACCCATCACAAAATCCATCGAGATCGAGTCGAACTTCCAAGCAGGAATAGGCAAAGGTTGCAACAAACCACCAGGCCTCTGATGCTCAATCTTCACCTTCTGACAAACCAAACACCTAGCTACGAACTCGGCAATCTCTCTCTTCATACCAGGCCGCCAAAAATTAGCCTTCAGATCCTTATAAAGCTTATCACCCCCAGGATGAACGGAATAAGGGGTACTATGAGCTTCCTCGAGAATCTTTCTCTTAAGCTCACCATCATTGGGCACACACCAACGCCCCATAAACCTCAAGCTATCATCAGCACAGATCTCAAAATTCTCTGCACGACCTTGCATCTTTGCTTCACGGATCTTCTCCAGCTTCGGATCACCCTTTTGCTTGCTTCTTAACTCCTGGAACAACTCAGGCTCAGCACTCATGGAACCCAACAAAGCAGACACATAACCCTGAGGAACAACCTCGATTTCAAGCTTGCAAAACTCTTCACACAATTCACGAGGCACCACCATAGCAGCGTTTAATGAATGCTTACTCTTACGACTCAGAGCATTCGCTACTTTATTCGCCTTACCCTCTCGGTAATCCAGGGTCAGATCATAATCCTTGATCAATTCAAGCCACCTTCTCTGCCTCATGTTAAGATCACGCTGAGTGAAGATGTACTTCGAGCTCTTGTGGTCGGTATACACCTTACACGGAACACCATACGATAGTGTCGCCATATCTTTAGTGCAAACACCACGCCCGCTAACTCCGGATCATGGGTCGGGTAATTCCTCTCATGCACCTTCACTGCCTCGAACCATAGGCTATTACTTTCCCTTGCTGCATCAAAACACATCCCAGACCATTCTTCGATGCATCACTGAACACTTCATACCCAACGCCCTCAGATGGCAAGGTAAGAACAGGAGCAGAGGTCAAACTCTTTTTCAGCTTTAAAAATGCCTCTTCACAATCCTCGAACCAGATGAACTTGCAGTCCTTGCGCATCAAGCGAGTCAGAGGTTGAGCTATCTTGGAGAAGTTTTGAACGAACCTCCGATAATAACCAGCTAGACCCAGAAAACTCCGAATCTCGGTCACATTCTTAGGACTCTCCCACTCGACAACAGCCTTGATCTTAGCGGGATCCACCTTGACTCCTTCCTTGCTGATTAGATGCCCTAGAAAAGCAACTTCCTTCAGCCGGAACTCGCACTTAGACAAACTTTGCGAACCACTTTTGCTTGCGCGTAACATCTAACACCGAGCCTCAAATGCTTCTCATGCTCCTTCTCATCCTTAGAGTAGACGAGAATATCATCGATGAACACGACCACACAAGTATCCAAGTACTCGTGGAAAGAGCGATTCATTTGATCCATAAAAATCGCAGGGGCATTCGTGAGACCAAAAGGCATCACTTCAAATTCATAGTGCCCATACACGGTGCGAAAGCGCCTTCGAATATCCTCCTTCTTCACAGAATTTGATGATATCCGGATCTCGGATCGATCTTGGAAAATACACCAAGACCTTTTAACCGATCAAAGAGATCTTCAATGCGAGGCAACGGATATTTATTCTTGATCGTTACCTTATTCAACTCACGGTAATCGATGCACAGACGCATACTCCCGCCTTTCTTCTTGACAAACAGAACAGGAGCACCCCAAGGAGACACACTAGGCCTTATGAAGCCCTTATCTATCAGCTCTTGCAATTAAGTCTTCAACTCTTGCAACTCGACGGCGCCATTCTATACCGGAGCCTTGGATATAGGAGCAAGACCCCGTACTAAATCAATGCCGAACTCCACATCTCTTTTCGGAGGAATACCCGGCAACTCTTCGGGAAATACATCGGGATAATCCCGAACTACGGAATACTCTCGAGCCGATCTTCGGATGACAAATCCTTCACCATGCAAAGGTATACCACCTCACCTTTTTTACGCATCTTCCGCATTCTCGGAGCGGAAACCCACTTAACACCCTTCTTCACTACAACACCCGAATAAGAAATCCTTTTCCCCTTAGAATCTCTCGAGCACCACCTTCGATCACGCGCACCGAATGCGTGCATGATACTTCGATAGCCAATCTATTCCAAGGATCACATCAAACTCTAACATAGGAAACTCTTTAAGATCGGCCGGGCAACTCGGAACCTAGAATACTAACGGCACGCCCTTAAACTCGGAATGACGAGGATAATTCTCACCGGACGGAAGAGAAATTAGGGACTTAACAGAGATCTAGAGGAAAGATTAGCTTTTCGAACGAAGGAACTAGCAACAAAAGACACCGTAGCACCAAGTATCGAACGTAACAAAAGCGGGGATATTATTTACAAGAAAAGTACCGGGAGATGACATCGGGATGGACATCGGCTTCGGCTTGTGTCATCACATAAATCCTCGTTCTTCGGAGGAGCGAGAAGAACTAATCGGCTTAGCGAGACCAAGCGAGAAAAAGACGGAGCTCTAGGATTCTTAGCACCTTGGAAAGACTTCGTGCCCCACTTCCTTGCAATAGAAACAAACAAATGCCGATCCATCACAATTCTTCCCCGGATGAGCAGCTCTTACCACGCATTCGACACTTGCTCGGGTCAAAACTCGGACGATAACCGGATCCGTAACCCCGTTGATAACCCCCTCGACTGCACGGCTCATACCTCGGCTTCTTAAGGAATTGAACATAGGTAGCAAAGGCTTCTTAGCAAGCAGCAGCCCTTAGCAGAATCTTCCTCTTTCAAAGAGGCATGAATACTCGGGGCTATCTCATAGGCTCCCCGGAAAGTCGAAGCTCCCGAACTCGAACATGGGTCCTCACCCTAGGATCCATTTTCTTGATGTACCTTTTCACACGCTCGCCTTCGTAGGTACAACCGTGGTAGCAAACCGGGACAGCTCGGTAGAACTTATCGGTGTACTCCGCACACTCGAAGTACCCCGAGACAGAGTTAAGAACTCTTCCCGCTTCGCCAACTGAGCTCATCGAGATAAAACCTCTCCTTCGCCTTAACACGAAACTCATCCCATCCAAATCCCGGTGTAGCCATACAGCTTGCACGAACAGTACTCCACAAGTTATCAGCTTCCATCTTCAGATAGTAGGTACCAATAGGCACCATTTCGGCCAAAGCAGGCATCTAGTAGCAAAGACCAATGCCTTCTCCATCTCCCTTATCCACCCTTCCAAAGACAACGGATCGAAATCCCGTCAAAAGTAGGCGGACGGTGACGGCCAAACCGATCAAAATGGATTGCCCACTAGGCGGAGCAGAAGACCGATTAGCCATAGCTATGATGGCGTTCTCAAGTGCTTGGCGCCTCTTCCGGCACCTCCTTTCTAGCACTAGTCATACCTCGGGCGGCATTCTACAAACACAAGTTAAACATTCGTTATTGAACACATTATTAGTTGTAAATTAACAACTTATCACATCAGAGTAAGAGAAATAATTTCCCGTGGTTTCCTACCCAAGTGACCTTCTCACCACTACTTTTCTTGAAGCCTAAGATTCTAATGACCCTAGTTACTTCAACTACACATTTCCCGGGAGTTTCTTAGTGGCTAAGTAAGGGTCTCGGGTAACTTTGCTCTGATACCAACTGTAACACCCCGTCCTTCTACTACTAAGATACTAGACATTAACGATTCAAGGAATACTAAAATGACGTTAGCGGAAATAACGTCGGGACGGTTATGCTACTCTAAAACAATAAATAAAGATAATAACTCAAAATTCATAGCTAAAAAAAAGAGAATAAATCTTCGAGTAAACATCATAGTTCTAACATAAAAGAAGTATCCCAAATTGTATCATACTATCAAATCCAAAATACCATGAGACATGCAAGTCTCCCAAATTAAACTTAAATAAAACTAATATCCTTGAAAGCAATCCAAAAATAAGTCTCCCTATGGTCTATATAGAGTTCATCTACCAAAAACAGTACTAGAAGCTTCTTCTCACAACCAACCCTCACACTGCTAGCGCAAGCAGTCAAAAGCCTAGCTTTCATTTCCATCCGCAAGATTATATTAAATATTTCCACAGTCAGTGGGGAGTAACTAGCAGTTCTCCCAGAACAATAGCAATCAAAGCACCATTCAGAGGTAGATTATTAAGAAAGGAATAACATGCAATCATTACATCATATCATGCACATAGAAATCATAAAGCTCATAGATAAATCATGAGATCATTAACAATAAGTAAGCATAATATAGTGAGTGACATAATTCCAATATAAATAAATAATAATAATAAATCAAAATACAACAAGTTATTGAGTCAGAAACCGAACGCCAGTGATTCGCAAATCACTTCCTAAGGTTTGTCAGATCGCAATCTCCAGGTCAATCTATGGGCTTACGTTCCCCACTGCCTGTGTCTAAGAATGGCCAAACTCCCGATGCAAGGTAGAACACGCAGAACTCCCTGACCTCTCGGACGACAACAATTAACCCAGGTGTACCCCTAGTTCGCAAACCAGGTGGGCATGTTCTTAACCGGGGACTACATCTATCCCACCGGATATTCTTATCTCAAAATACAATCATGCACACAATCTAAGTATCATTTATCAAAAATATTCATCAAAAAGGGATGCCACCCGGCCTTATACCCACAGTTCATCAAACAATTCTTCATAATTCCTCAAAATAAATCACTTTTAAAATATTCAACAAATAAATCTCACAATAACATTTGAACATTCCCAAACATCATCAATGACAATATACTGGTTTTTATAGCAACCACAACTCAATAAAAAATACATCACCAATTAACTCTAAATCATATTCATTAAAAGAGTAATAACAATTAAATCATTTTATTCCATAAATCAAACCTAAACATGTGGTTACCAAAATGATGCATACTGTATACTACTGAAAATCAGAAACCCAGAATATATTAAATTATAAATTATATCTGATTTACAAGCCTTCAAACAATTTAAAAGTGTATCCTCAATTTCATCACAAAAACACCATAATAATTATGAAACTAACAAATCCGAGCATTAAAATCACACAAAAATTATCATATAACCCTAATAGATCTACTGACATGGTAAAATTTTTTATTTATAATTTTCGGACTCAAAAAGTATTTTAACAGTTAATATACAGATTCCTCAAATAAGCCATTATAATAATTAAAAATATAAACAGACGCCCAAAAATTACCAAAAATTCACATAACATGTAAAAACCCACGGAAATACATATTATTCAAACAATCTGATTTTCTGCCTCTACAAATAATTTTCATGAATTATATACTGACAGAACCGAAATAACAAAAACAGATATATAAATTAATTAAAACAGTAAACAGTAGATAAAAATTATTATAAGGCGTGGAATACATTATACGCATGTTACATGATCTAAGAAAAATGATTTCATCATTTTCAACAGTCGTTCAATAAGTATTATGAAATTTAGCCAAAAACGCACAAAATACTAATTAAATCAAATAAATATTAAAAATCATGCAAAAATTATTTTTCTCTACACAGTATTTACATAGCATGTGTCACGTATGTTCAAGTAAAAGTTCGTCAAAAATATCATTCAAAAAGTATTTTAGATAATTCCTAACGTATTAATCTAATACCGAATACTACTCTAATCACTATGATTCTAGGATAACAACTAGTTACCGAGATCGTCGGAGGCGAGCTGAAAACTTCTGGAAATCCCCACAATAGGCGTGTGACCCTCCTCTTCTTCAAATCCCAAGCACCAAGTATAAGGAAAAAGCCACAAAAACAATTCACGAACAATTATCAAAGAGAAGAAATGAAGAAAATTTGAGAGAATGAAAATGGTGATGATGGCCGAAAATATGGAGAATGGAAGCCAAAGGATTCTGATTTTCTAATCAGAATTTGAAGTGAATTAAGAGGTTTAATGAAGTTTTAATTAAAGAAATCATTAAGGGGGGGTTATGGGGGTTATAAGGCATCCAAGAGTCTTAAGGAAAACAAAAGAGAAAAGAAAAGGAGATGGCTCTCCTATTACTTCACTTGGCCGGCTGCCCCAAGCCCAAAACCCACACAAAACTTTCGGCCCAAATTCAACAACGGTCCATGCTCCGAAAGCCCGATACGCGATAAAACGGTTAATTCCTAAATCGCGCTTAAATTTTGAAAATACTTAATAATGAAAATAATTCTAATAAATTATATTATAAATATAAATGAAATAAACACATTAACATGCCATAAAAATAAAAATAATAATTCGGCTCCCAAAATTATAAAATAAAAATAATTAATTTAGAGAAAATAATAGTTTTAGAGAAATTTCTTGCGAAAGACTAGGAGCAAAATAATGGGTTGTTACAGTAATATTATAAACAAAAATAATAATCAAAGCATTGAGCTGAATTGAACTGAACTGAACAGAGGTGAGCTAAACTAAACTGAACTCAACTGAAAATAAGTCCAAAAAAACATGATTGTAGTAAGAAGATACAATATTTAAGCTTTGGAGTGGGTTTGAGTTTAAAAAATAATTGTTATTTCACTAGGAACAATACAAGAGGGGGGTGAATTGTATGTGTAGAAATAAACGTAACTTTTTGCGGAATTTTAAACTTAAACAAAGAAACAAGCTAAAGGAACACAAGGGATTTTTACGAGGAAAAACTTCTTAGGCCCAACAAGAAGAAAGAACCTCGACCACTAGGGATTTTAAACTCAACACTTTCGCTAATTAGGCCCAACATGCCATAAAAATAAAAATAATAATTCGGCTCCCAAAATTAAAAAATAAAAATAATTAATTTAGAGAAAATAATAGTTTTAGAGAAAATTCTTGCGAAAGACTAGGAGCAAAATTATGGGTTGTTACAACCTCCCCTCCTTAAATAAAGTTTCGTCCTCGAAACTTCGAAAACAAAAACAAGACAAGAACAAAAATAGTACCTGAAACAAATAGTTCCGGGTATTTCAGTCGCATTGACTCTTCGGTTTCCCAAGTTGCTTCTTCGTACTTTTGACTTCTCCAAAGTACTATAACCAAGGGAATAACCTTCCTTCTAAGAGCACGGTTCTGACGGTCCAATATACGAACAGGTCGCTCTTCAAAAGTCAGATTCGGCTCAACTGACACCGACTCGACAGGGATCACATGCGATGGATCACTACGATACCTGCACAACTGCGACACATGAAACACATCATGAACCTTCGACAGCTCTGGCAGCAACGCCAAACGATACGCGACCTCCCCGATCCTTTCAAGAATCTCATAGGGACCTACGTACTTCGGACTCAACTTGCCCTTTTGACCAAACCGCATCACTCCCTTCATCGGAGAAACCCTCAAAAGCACCTTATCCTCCACCTCAAAAGAAATAGGTTTCCGACGCAAATCAGCATACGACTTCTGCCGATCTTGAGCAGCCTTCATCTTCGCTTGAATTACTTTCACCTGCTCAACTGTATCCTTAATTAACTCCGGGCCCAAAATCAACGAGTCACTGATGTCGCTCCAACAAGTAGGACTACGACACTTCCTTCCATAGAGAGCCTCATACGGAGCCATTTGGATACTAGCTTGATAACTGTTGTTATAAGAAAACTCCACCAAGCTAAGAGACTTGATCCAAGATTGCTGAAATTCCAAGGCACAAGCTCGAAGCATATCTTCCAAGGTCTGAATAGTCCTCTCCGTCTGACCATCGGTAGCTGCATGAAATGCGATCACCGACTTCAACTTCGAACCAAAAGCCTCTTGCAGAGCAATCCCGGTAAATGGGATAGGAATCACGGATCACGATCAGAGACAATGTCTTTGGGAACCCCATGAAGACGAATGATCTCATTAGCATAAGCTTCAGCTAACTCTTCCATAGACCAAGTGTTCTTCATCGCAATAAAACGAGCCACTTTAGTCAATCGATCCACAATCACCCACACAGCATTCAATCCACCGGCAGCTCTAGGCAAACCCATCACAAAATCCATCGAGATCGAGTCGAACTTCCAAGCAGGAATAGGCAAAGGTTGCAACAAACCACCAGGCCTCTGATGCTCAATCTTCACCTTCTGACAAACCAAACACCTAGCTACGAACTCGGCAATCTCTCTCTTCATACCAGGCCACCAAAAATTAGCCTTCAGATCCTTATAAAGCTTATCACCCCCGGGATGAACGAATAAGGGGTACTATGAGCTTCCTCGAGAATCTTTCTCTTAAGCTCACCATCATTGGGCACACACCAACGCCCCCATAAACCTCAAGCTATCATCAGCACAGATCTCAAAATTCTCTGCACGACCTTGCATCTTTGCTTCACAGATCTTCTCCAGCTTCGGATCACCCTTTTGCTTGCTTCTTAACTCCTGGAACAACTCAGGCTCAGCACTCATGGAACCCAACAAAGCAGAAACATAACCCTGAGGAACAACCTCGATTTCAAGCTTGCGAAAATCTTCACACAATTCACGAGGCACCACCATAGCAGCGTTTAATGAATGCTTACTCTTACGACTCAGAGCATTCGCTACTTTATTCGCCTTACCCTCTCGATAATCCAGGGTCAGATCATAATCCTTGATCAATTCAAGCCACCTTCTCTGCCTCATGTTAAGATTACGCTGAGTGAAGATGTACTTCAGGCTCTTGTGGTCAGTATACACCTTACACGGAACACCATACAGATAGTGTCGCCATATCTTTAGTGCAAACACCCCAGCCGCTAACTCCGGATCATGGGTCGGGTAATTCCTCTCATGCACCTTCAGCTGCCTCGAACCATAGGCTATTACTTTCCCTTGCTGCATCAAAACACAACCCAGACCATTCTTCGATGCATCACTGAACACTTCATACCCAACGCCCTCAGATGGCAAGGTAAGAACAGGAGCAGAGGTCAAACTCTTTTTCAGCTTCAAAAATGCCTCTTCACAATCCTCGAACCAGATGAACTTGCAGTCCTTGCGCATCAAGCGAGTCAGAGGTTGAGCTATCTTGGAGAAATTTTGAACGAACCTCCTATAATAACCCGCCTAGACCCGTAAAACTCCGAATCTCGGTCACATTCTTAGGACTCTCCCACTCGACAACAACCTTGATCTTAGCGGGATCCACCTTGACTCCTTCCTTGCTGATTACATGCCCTAGAAAAGCAACTTCCTTCAGCCAGAACTCGCACTTAGACAGCTTTGCGAACCACTTTTGCTTGCGCAGAACATCTAACACCAGTCTCAAATGCTTCTCATGCTCCTTCTCATCCTTAGAGTAGACGAGAATATCATCGATGAACACGACCACACAAGTATCCAAGTACTCGTGGAAAGAGCGATTCATTTGATCCATAAAAATCGCAGGGGCATTCGTGAGACCAAAAGGCATCACTTCAAATTCATAGTGCCCATACCTGGTGCAAAAAGCAGTCTTCGGAATATCCTCCTTCTTCACAGGAATTAGATGATATCCGGATCTCAGATCGATCTTGGAAAACACACCAGCACCTTTTAACTGATCAAAGAGATCTTCAATGCGAGGCAACGTATATTTATTCTTGATCGTTACCTTATTCAACTCACGGTAATCGATGCACTGACGCATACTCCCGTCTTTCTTCTTGACAAACAGAACAGGAGCACCCCAAGGAGACACACTAGGCCTTATGAAGCCCTTATCTATCAGCTCTTGCAATTGAGTCTTCAACTCTTGCAACTCAGACGGCGCCATTCTATACGGAGCCGTGGATATAGGAGCAGTACCCGGTACTAAATCAATGCCGAACTCCACATCTCTTTCAGGAGGAATACCTGGCAACTCTTCCGAAAATACATCAGGATAATCCCGAACTACCGGAATACTCTCGAGCTGATCTTCGGATGACAAATCCTTCACCATGCAAAGGTATACCACATCACCTTTTTGACGCATCTTCCGCATTCTCAGAGCGGAAACCCACTTAACACCCTTCTTCACTACAACACCCGAATAAGAAATCCTTTTCCCCTTAGAATCTCTGAGCACCACCTTCTGATCACGGCACTGAATGCAGGCATGATACTTCGATAGCCAATCTATTCCAAGGATCACATCAAACTCTAACATAGGAAACTCTTTAAGATCGGCTGGCAACTCAGAACCTAGAATACTAACAGGCACGCCCTTAAACTCGGAATGACAGGGATAATTCTCACCAGACGGAAGAGAAATTAGGGACTTAATAGGAGATCTAGAGGAAAGATTAGCTTTTCGAACGAAGGAACTAGCAACAAAAGACACTGTAGAACCAGTATCGAACAGAACAAAAGCAGGGATATTATTTACAAGAAAAGTACCAGAGATGACATCAGGATGGACATCGGCTTCAGCTTGCGTCATCACATAAATCCTGTTCTTCGGAGGAGCAGAAGAACTAACTGGCTTAGCAGGACCAGCAGAAAAAGACGGAGCTCTAGGATTCTTAGCACACTGGAAAGACTTGTGCCCCACTTCCTTGCAATAGAAACAAACAACAGCTGATCCATCACAATTCTTCCCCGGATGAGCAGTCTTACCACAGATTCGACACTTGCTCGGGTCAAAACTCGGACGATAACCGGATCCAGAACCCTGTTGATAACCCCCTCGACCAGACGGCTCATACCTCGGCTTCTAAGCCGGGAACTGAACATAAGTAGCAGCAGGCTTCTTAGCAGCAGCAGCCTTAGCAGAATCTTCCTCTTTCAAAGAGGCATGAATACTCAGGGCTATCTCATAGGCTCCCTGGAAAGTCGAAGCTCCCGAACTCAGAACATGGGTCCTCACCCTAGGATCCATTTTCTTGATGTACCTTTTCACACGCTCAGCTTCAGTAGGTACAACTGTGGTAGCAAACCGGGACAGCTCGGTGAACTTATCAGTGTACTCCTGCACACTCAGAGTACCCTGAGACAGAGTTAAGAACTCTTCCTGCTTCTGCCAACGGAGCTCATCAGGATAAAACCTCTCCTTCAGTTTAACACGAAACTCATCCCATCCAAATCTCGGTGTAGCCATACAGCTTGCACGAACAGTACTCCCCTAGTTATCAGCTTCCATCTTCAGATAGTAGGTACCAATAGGCACCATTTCAGCAGCAAGGCATCCAGTAGCAGCAAACAACTTCTCCATCTCCCTTATCCACCCTTCCAGCACAACAGGATCAGAAGTCCCGTCAAAAGTAGGCGGACGATGACGGTCAAACCGATCAAAAATGGATTGCCCACTAGGCGGAGCAGAAGACCGATTAGCCATAGCTATGATGGCGTTCTCAAGTGCTTGGCGCCTCTTCCGGGCAGCCTCCTTTCTAGCACTAGTCATACCTCGGGGCGGCATTCTACAAACACAAGTTAAACATTCGTTATTGAACACATTATTAGTTGTAAATTAACAACTTATCACATCAGAGTAAGAGAAATAATTTCCCGTGGTTTCCTACCCAAGTGACCTTCTCACCACTACTTTTCTTGAAGCCTAAGATTCTAATGACCCTAGTTACTTCAACTACACATTTCCCGGGAGTTTCTTAGTGGCTAAGTAAGGGTCTCGGGTAACTTTGCTCTGATACCAACTGTAACACCCCGTCCTTCTACTATTAAGATACTAGACATTAACGATTCAAGGAATACTAAAATGACGTTAGCGGAAATAACGTCGGGACGGTTATGCTACTCTAAAACAATAAATAAAGATAATAACTCAAAATTCATAGCTAAAAAAAAGAGAATAAATCTCCGAGTAAACATCATAGTTCTAACATAAAAGAAGTATCCCAAATTGTATCATACTATCAAATCCAAAATACCATGAGACATGCAAGTCTCCCAAAATAAACTTAAATAAAACTAATATCCTTGAAAGCAATCCAAAAATAAGTCTCCCTATGGTCTATATAGAGTTCATCTACCAAAAAACAAGATTAGATGCTTCTTCTCACAATCAACTCTCACCTTTGCTAGCCAGCAAGCCAAAAGCCTAGCTTTCATTTCCATCTGCAAGATTATATTAAATATTTCCACAGTCAGTGGGGAGTAACTAGCAGTTCTCCCATAACAATAGCAATCAAAGCACCATTCAGAGGTAGATTATTAAGAAAGGAATAACATGCAATCATTACATCATATCATGCACATAGAAATCATAAAGCTCATAGATAAATCAAGAGATCATTAACAATAAGTAAGCATAATATAGTGAGTGACATAATTCCAATATAAATAAATAATAATAATAAATCAAAATACAACAAGTTATTGAGTCAGAAACCGAACGCCAGTGATTCGCAAATCACTTCCTAAGGTTTGTCAGATCGCAATCTCCAGGTCAATCTATGGGCTTACGTTCCCCACTACCTGTGTCTAAGAATGGCCAAACTCCCGATGCAGGGTAGAACACGCAGAACTCCCTGACCTCTTGGACGACAACAATTAACCCAGGTGTACCCCTAGTTCGCAAACCAGGTGGGCATGTTCTTAACCCGGGACTACATCTATCCCACCGGATATTCTTATCTCAAAATACAATCATGCACACAATCTAAGTATCATTTATCAAAAATATTCATCAAAAAGGGGATGCCACCCGGCCTTATACCCACAGTTCACCAAACAATTCTTCATAATTCCTCAAAATAAATCACTTTTAAAATATTCAACAAATAAATCTCACAATAACATTTGAACATTCCCAAACATCATCAATGGCAATATACTGGTTTTTACAGCAACCACAACTAAATAAAAATACATCACCAATTAACTCTAAATCATATTCATCAAAAGAGTAATAACAATTAAATCATTTTATTCCATAAATCAAACCTAAACATGTGGTTACCAAAATGATGCATACTGTATACTACTGAAAATCAGAAACCCAGAATATATTAAATTATAAATTATAACTGATTTACAAGCCTTCAAACAATTTAAAAGTGTATCCTCAATTTCATCACAAAAACACCATAATAATTATGAAACTAACAAATTCGAGCATTAAAATCACACAAAAATTATCATATAACCATAATAGCTCTACTGACATGGTACAATTTTTTATTTATAATTTTCTGACTCAAAAAGTATTTTAACAGTTAATATACAGATTCCTCAAATAAGCCATTATAATAATTAAAAATATAAAAAGACGCCCAAAAATTACTAAAAATTCACATAAAATGTAAAATCCATTTAGATACATATTATTTAAACAAATTAATTTTTCTGCCTCTACAAGTAATTTTCATGAATTATATACTGACAGAACCGAAATAACAAAGACAGATATATAAATTAATTAAAACAGTAAACAGTAGATAAAAATTATTCTAAGGCATGGAATACATTATACGCATGTTACATGATCTAAGAAAAATGATTTCATCAATTTCAACAGTCGTTCAATAATTATTATGAAATTTAGCCAAAAACGCACAAAATACTAATTAAATCAAATAAATATTAAAAATCATGCAAAAATTATTTTTCTCTACAAATTATTCACATAGCATGTGTCACGTATGTTCAAGTAAAATTTCGTCAAAAATATCATTCAAAGAGTATTTTAGATAATTCCTAACGTATTAATCTAATACCGAATACTACTCTAATCACTATGATTCTAGGATAACAACTAGTTACCTGGATCGTCGGAGACGAGCTGAAAACTTCTGGAAATCCCCACAATAGGCGTGTGACCCTCCTCTTCTTCAAATCCCAAGCACCAAGTATAAGGAAAAAGCCACAAATACAATTCACGAACAATTATCAAAGAGAAGAAATGAAGAAAATTTGAGAGAATGAAAATGGTGATGATGGCCGAAAAAATGGAGAATGGCAGCCAAAGGATTCTGATTTTCTAATCAGAATTTGAAGCGAATTAAGAGGTTTAATGAGGTTTTAATTAAAGAAATCATTAAGGGGGGGTTATGGGGGTTATAAGGCATCCAAGAGTCTTAAGGAAAACAAAAGAGAAAAGAAAAGGAGAAGGCTCTCCTATTACTTCACTTGGCCGGCTGCCCCAAGCCCAAAACCCACACAAAACTTTCGGCCCAAATTCAACAACGGTCCATGCTCCGAAAGCCCGATACGCGATAAAACGGTTAATTCCTAAATCGCGCCTAAACTTTGAAAATACTTAATAATGAATATAATTCTAATCAATTATATTATAAATATAAATGAAATAAACACATTAACATGCCATAAAAATAAAAATAATAATTCGGCTCCCAAAATTATAAAATAAAAATAATTAATTTAGAGAAAATAATAGTTTTAGAGAAATTTCTTGCGAAAGACTAGGAGCAAAATTATGGGTTGTTACAGTAATATTATAAACAAAAATAATAATCAAAACATTGAGCTGAATTGAACTGAACTGAACAGAGGTGAGCTGAACTAAACTGAACTCAACTGAAAATAAGTCCAAAAAAACATGATTGTAGTAAGAAGATACAATATTTAAGCTTTGGAGTGGGTTTGAGTTTAAAAAATAATTGTTATTTCACTAGGAACAATATAAGAGGGGGGGTGAATTGTATGTGTAGAAATAAACGTAACTTTTTGCGGAATTTTAAACTTAAACAAAGAAACAAGCTAAAGGAACACAAGGATTTTTACGAGGAAAAACTTCTTGGGCCCAACAAGAAGAAAGAACCTCGACCACTAGGGATTTTAAACTCAACACTTTCGCTGCTAATTAGGCCAAACAACTTTTTTACAACCTAATTCTACTCACGGGCCACACCTTGAGTTCCTAAACTCAAGTTCCTGAACAATTGTTTCTTTAACAACTGTTCCTCTCAACTTCACTTGAAGTTTTCTCACTTTAACTTGCTTCACTCAAAGCTTCTCTCTTACAGAACTTCACTCAAAGTCCTCTTACCCCGAAAACTAAAATACAATTGATCAAATAAACTTAAGAAGGCAAAGAACAAATGGCTTTTATAAGAGAATGAAGGCACTAACACTTTACTTAGTTAAACTCACTAATTTACGTTGTCAGTCACAAATTGGAACTTCATTAGACACTAGTATTTATAGTGGTAGAATGTGGGATTAAAACATGTGTTAGTGATAAAACCATTATCCCATGATGTTCCTTACTTGGAGGAACACGTTCCTCTTTTAAACCCATGATCTCCATGATCACTGTAAAACGTGAGAGATAAACATGTTATCGCTCCCTTAGTTTTAGTAACCACTTAAAACAGTAATTCTAAAATTTAATTTAAATAAAAAGTATCTTAATTAATAAAATCAAAATAAAATCATTTTACCAAAAATATTATCTTTAAAATATTTTCCATAAAAACCGAAAAGGATATTTATTATCTTTATAAAAATAAAATCTTTTCCTTAAAAAGATTTTACTTAAAATCAGATTTTACCTTATATAAAACGGTTACCTAGAATCTAGGCATAAAATATTCAAACGACTTATTTAACCGTTGTACTGCTTCATCCTAAGTCTAGTTCCTTTAACTTATAATGACAACGCCAGTTCGTCTGTTCCTTACAAAGGAACAAACGCTCATTCTCATTCTAAATTGCCACAGTTCCTTACCATTCTTACTTGTTCCTTTACATTGAAACTAGAAACAAAAAGCCTCTCTTTAGTCTTCTTGCTCCAATGCAGCTCCAGTACCAAATCTTTGAACATCTTCACTTAGTCTTCAAAATCCAAACTTGATTTCTTCTTTAACTTAGTATAACCTTTGTTCCGTTCATTGATACCTTGAAATTCATTCACTTAAACAACTTGTTAGTCCAATACTTAGTTTGCATCTTTGTTCCTTTGTCATCATCAAAATTAGGGTTCAACAATTTCCCCCTTTTTGATGATGACAACAAAGTTACAAACTAAGGAAAACAACAAATAACATAAGAGAATGAAAAAGACAAAATAGTAATTTATAACAGATTAAGGGTGTTTTCATTTTTTCAGTTTTTCAATTTTTTCATTTTTACTTGCTCAACTTAGTTTGTTCCTGTTATCTTTTTTTCAGTTTTTCAATTTTTTCATTTTTACTTACTCAACTTAGTTTGTTCCTGTTATCTTTTCCCCTTTGTCATCGTCAAAAAGATCAAACTCTTGGTGATTTTGGGAAGACAGATATTGACAAGACCTTGAGACCATTAACAAACACCAAAAAAAATTGGTTAAGTTAGGAATATCAAAGGGTAGACTTGCTCAAACATCAATCACATAATACTAGCCATTCCAAATAAGAAATTATGCACTCAAATCACAAACGAAGACAAATATAGTAAAAGTCATTAATATTTATAGCACTTGTTCCATTAAAGTACGAAAAAGAAGGAGAAAAGAAAAGAAAAGAAACAAAAGTTAACAATTCATGTTCCTGTAAGAGAAACAAGAACTAGACATTAGGAATTGAAGGGGAGTTGTGTTCCTCTCCAACTTCTTCCTCAACCATTTCTTCCAACTTCTTCGTCACCTCTCCATGGTGTCCATCACGTTGCTGCTTCAAAGTGTTAATGCCTTGGGCCATCATCTCCATGTCCTTTTGTTGTTCAATTACAGTATCACTTAGAACTTTCATTAAGCCCGTCATTTTATCTGTTTTAGCATCTAAAGTCCAGTGAAGGTGATTCTAAAACTTAATCATATGTTGAGCAGGGAGACACACTTCATTGACCCAACCATATTCATCCGAAGGAACTTGTTCCTTTCCCTTAGAACCAAAGGCAGTGAATGGTTTAGGTGAAGGAACTAGGGTGTTTTCTTGTGATGGACCTGGTGTTCCTTTGAGAGAAACAGAAGGTTAGGTGGTGGTGTAAATGGAAGGAAGAAAAGGTGGTTGTGGTGGAAGGTCAGTGGATGTAGAGGAGAAAGGATTTGGTTCTTTCATCTCAACCTTCAACTGTTCAAAACTGGAAGGAACAGAGAATGATGAGGGAGAGATGGAAGGAATTTTAGTGAGGGTAACTGGTATTTTTGCTGAGGATGTAGGAGTTGGTTCCTTAGGTGAATTGTGATCATGTTCCTCTCCATCAGATAGGACTAAAGGAGAGTCCTTATTGGAAGGAACAGGTGTAATCTTAGAAACTCTCAACCTTGAACTTTGTCGAACACGTTTAGGAACAGGAGAGGTAGGCTTTTTGGCAACTTTTTTTCTTCTCTTAGATGCCTGTTCCTTTGGTTCAGTAGGGACATGAACTTGTTCCTCCAATATCACTTCCACTAGTTCCTCTTCCACTACCTTAGGCAGTTTTCTCTTGTGAGATGAACTAGTAGCAATCCTCCCTTGAGTTAATAATCCATCTTGGACAGAGAGGTCCAAACCAAGCAAAGACTTTTCATTTAAAATATTACCTTGTTTTATACCCAAGGTAGGCCAACCAGTAGTCTTTAATTTGAAGTGAGAAAGAAGAGAGGTGATTAAAGCACCATAGCCAACAACACAGTGATTCTCAATGCAATGAGTTAGATGTCGGATAAAGAGAGAAGGGAAGTTAATTTGAATGTGGTGGTCAAGGCAAAACATGTAACACATATCTAAGAGACCCACCTCATTCCACTTTTCAGTTCGAGGAATGAGTGCTCTCCAAACAAGATTAAACAAAATTTTGTGGACAAGAGAGAGAATATTGTGATTTATTTTGGTTTGGCCAGCAGTTCCCCCAAAGGATTCAACAATATCATCTTGGGAGAAATTGGAAAAGGTGACAGTTCCTTTCCTCTTAAAATATAGATCAGTTCCTTTTGCAAGGAACTTCCCTTATTTTTGCTAAAGTTTCTTGGAAAAATTTAATTTTCTTCCCCCTAACTTTAGTAGTACATACTCCATCACACTAGTAGAATAATTGCTTATTGCTGCGGTGGTATTACTGCGGTTTTACCCATACGCAACAATATATCACGTAAAAAGAAAAGGTAAAATATAAAATAAAGATATTGCTGCGGTTTCGACCAAAAACCGCAGCAATATGGTTTCAACGAGAAAATTTTTGAAAAAGTTGACTTTTTTGACCAAACATATTCTTGTCGTTAGCGTTAACAACCAGCAGCAATATATTAAAATATTATTTTTAATAAAATTTTAATATATTGCTGCGGTTCTGGTGGAAACCGCTGCAATAGATCTAAGGTCTTAAAAAAAAAAAAGAACGCCATTAGGGTTAGTTTTTAGGTTCTTAGTTGGGCTGTTTTTCTTTTACGTCGTTTTTCTTTTATTCGCCTCTCTCTTCTTCTCTCTCGTCTCATTCGCCTCTCTCTTCTCCTTCGTTCATCTCGCCTCTCTCTTCTCTCATCGTTCTTCCTATTCAGATTGAAACTCAGATCAACAATTTTCGAACATCAAGCATCAAAATTCAGATCGATTGTGGATACTCCGGCGCCGCACCACACCGCACCACCAGATCTCCTTCTTCGCCCGTCGCCGCACCGCTAGATCTCCTTCTTCCTATCCTTTTGATTTCGATTTTTCTGTTTGGAGTTTGGACCTTCGCGATTGGGGCGATTTTGGTTTCCCGTTAACGACCAGTAAAGGTATGTGACCATCAAATTCGTCATTTATCTATAAATTCTCTTTCAATTATTTTTTAAAATTTTTATTGATTTTCTATGATAATTTTCAATGATTACTCAGAAAATTTTGACTTGTTATGTAGATGATGGAGGGGTCGATTGAAGCACGTCGATGAAAGCTGATATTACCTCGATGAAAGCACGTCGGATGAGAATCTCTCACTCGATTCTCGCGGCGGATGGCTCGAGTTTCAAATCTCGGCGGCGGCGGATTGCTCTTTGCTCGAGTTTCAGATCTGGTTTTTTTTTCGATTTATTTCCATTTTTCAATTTTCAGATTTTTCATTTGTATACTATCAGATCTTGTTTTTCGATTTTTCAGATATGTTTAGATCATTTCCATTTTTATTTTTTGATCTGGTTAATTTTTTCTTTTATACTTTTTATTTGTAATTACAATGTGTTTGTATGTGGTGATATATATTTTTATATTTAATTTTTTGTATATTTAGTTGTCTGTTGGTTTTTTTCATCATTTATATTAGATTTTCAGTCTTGGTTTTCTTATTGTATTGTTTTTTATTTTTATATTTCAACTTTGATGGGAAAATGCAAAAAGAAAAAAAAAATTCAGTTGTACAGTACATATTGTTGCGGTTTTGGAAAACAACCGCAGCAATTGCTTGACATTTTTGCGCTTTTGAGGGACCTGTTGCTGCGATTTTGGCCAGAAACCGCAGCAATAGGTTAATTACCTATTGCTGCGCGGCCAAAACCGCCGCAATAGGCCACTTAATGACCGCAACAATAAGCAAATATTCTACTAGTGTAAGTGTTGATGAAGTTTGCACAAAACTCATCCATAGCTAAAGGAACTAAGGCATTATTATATGCGATTTCAAACAGGTATTCCATACCATGTTCCTTTAGTATATCGGTTAATTCATTGAATCTAACTTTCTTGGCCCACTCCAAATCGACACAAAATCCTAAAACATACCTTGAATCACTTCGCTCCACTCTTTTCTTGGAGGAAGAAGCAGAAGTTCCTATGGAAGGAACAGGTGTAGCTTCTTCTTCCCCCTCAACTAGTTCTGGGGTTTCTTCCTCATCATCTTCCCCAATCAGTTTTCTTCTTCTCACACTTCTCCTTGGTGACTCCAATTTTTGCTCTTCTACCACCATTGTTGTTTCTTGCGAATTTTCAGCTTCTTGGGTTTTGGATGGAGAAGAGGGGTTTTCCATTTGAGAGGTTTTGGGAGTTTTCTTTTGAAAAAGGTGAATTGAGAGAGGTTTTTGCCATTTTGTGGTTTTATGTGGTGCGAAGAGGTGTGAAGGAGATGAACAATGGTGAAGTTGAAGCGTTTAAGGTGCACGGTTTTGAAAGGGAAGATGGAAAAAGAAAGAAGATGCATGTAACAGTAAATGAAGAGTTACACGTGTAAAAATTAATAAAATAAAAATAAAATAAAAGATAAAAGAAAAAGAAAAGATAAATAGGAAATCATGACTTGATTAAATCTGATTCCTATATTTTTGGGATTTTTCGGATATTTTGATTTTAATGGACTTTTTAATTTATAGAAAGAAAATAAATTCAAAGGAACTTGTGCTATAGGAACAACTTATGCTAATAATCAACATTCTTCATATCATGCCTGTTTCTATAACTTTGGAACAATAAGGGGAGTATTATGTGACATTTGTGAATCCATGTATATGTTTTCAACATTTTTATTTGCAATGGTCTTAGGCAATTAATCACAGTCACTTAATATCACATAGAGTAAGACAAATCAATTCAGACAAGGGGGATTAGAATAGGAACATTTACTTAAGTTTTATTAAACCTAACTCAAGCCTTAATTTTTCATATCTGTCTCTTTCTTGAGGCTTGGTTAGTATATCAGCAATATGATTTTCAGTTTGACAAAACTCAAGTTTAATCAAACCTTTTTCCACATTTTCTTTTAGAAAGTGATGTCTGATATGTATATGTTTAACTTTTGAATGATGCACTGGATCTTTTAAAATAATGTTGGCACTAGTATTATCACAATAAATAGGAACACAATTAAAGATTATTCCATAGTCACAAAGTTGTTGTTTTATCCAAAGCATTTGAGAGCAACATGCAGCAGCAGCTACATATTCTGCTTCAGCAGTGGATAAAGCAACTGTGTTTTGTTTCTTGGTGCTCCAACAAACTAAACTATGACAAAGAAATTGAACCATATCTGAGGTGCTTTTCCTAATTACAAGATCTCCAGCATAGTCAGCATCAGCATATCTTCTTAACTCAAATGTATCACTTCTTGGATAGAAAAAGCCAAGATCATCTGTTCCTTTAAGATATCTAAGAATGCTCTTCACAGCAGTTAGATGAGACTCCTTGGGATTTACTTGAAATCTAGCACACAAACCAACACTAAAAGGTATGTCTGGACGACTAGCAGTTAGATACAAAAGTGAACCAATCATGCCTCTATATTTTGTTTGATCAACACTTGTTCTTATGGAATCTTCATCTAATCTAGTTGAAGTTCCCATAGGAGTGTGATTTATCTTTGAGTTTTCGAGGCCATATTTCTTTAATAGTTCCTTTATGTATTTTTGTTGGTGAATGATTATCCCTTTTTCTGTTTGCTTAATTTGTAACCCAAGAAATAAATTTAACTCACCCATCATACTCATCTCAAATTCATTACTCATAAGGTTAGAGAATTCTTTGCATAATGATTCATTAGTTGCTCCGAAAATAATGTCATCAACATATATTTGAACAAGTAGTATGTCAGTTCATTTCGATTATAGAAACAAAGTTTTATCCACTTTTCCTCTTTTAAAGTTGTTTCCTAAAAGGAACTTAGATAATCTCTCATACCATGACCTTAACGCTTGCTTTAGCCCATAAAGAGCCTTGTCAAGCTTGTAAACATGATTTGGGAGATCATTGCTTTCAAATCCAGGGGGTTGTTCAACATATACATCTTCATTTAAATTGCCATTAAGAAACGCACACTTGACATCCATTTGATACAGTTTAAATCCCATATAAGCAGCAAATGCAATTAGTATTCTAATGGCTTCATGTCTAGCTACAGGAGCAAAGGTTTCTTCATAGTCAATTCGTTCTTGTTGATTATAACCTTTTACTACAAGTCTAGCTTTGTTCCTTACAATTGTTCCATACTCATCTAGTTTGTTTCTAAACACCCATTTTGAGCCAATCACTTTTTGTTGTTTAGATGAGGGAACTAGATGCCATACCTTGTTTCTTTCGAACTCATTTGATTCAGCTTGCATTGCAGTGATCCAATCAGAATCAGTTAGGGCTTCTTCATGATTTATTGGTTCTATCACTGATAAGAACGCATGAAATGCACAAAAATTCCTTAACTGAGATCTAGTTTGTGTACCTTTGGTTATGTCACACTAGTAGAATAATTGCTTATTCTTTGCGGGCCGAATTGTTGCGGTTTTTACCTATACGCAAAGCAATAAACCACGTAAAAAGAAAAGGAAAAATCAAAAATCAACATATTGCTGCGGTTCTAAGAGGAAACCGCAGCAATAGATGTCAACGTGATTTTTTTCAAAATTTGTTGACTGGTTTGACCAGATCTAACGCTGCGGTTCCCACCAAAAACTGCAGCAATAGATTAAAATATTATATCTTTGATAATATTTTAATCTATTGATGCGGTTTCTAGAAGAAACCGCAGCAATAGGGTCATTAGGTTTTTTTTTTTAAACTTAGCCTAGAGCCGTTCCCACACAACTCATTCCATTGATTCTCCCTCACTCCTCTCTCACTCTTCTTCACGCTTCCTCTGTTTCCTTCTTCTTCTTCAAGTCTTTCTCTCTCCTCATCTAGTCAACCCAACAGCCTAAATCTCTCTCCTCCCTCATCCTTACCAACCACACGAAGCCACCAATCTCCAGCACATATAACGGTCGGCGCCGCTCCTCGCTCAACCACACGAAGCCCGACGTTCGTCCCAAACGAAGCCCGTCGCTTGACCACTCGAAGCCGCCAATCTCCAGCTTCATTAATGGTCGTTGCTCGACCGTATTTCCTGTTCATCATTAATGGCCGCGAATCTCAGTTTCAAATTTTCTTTTATTTTCGTTTCTTAGTTTCAAGTTCATTTTTGCATCTCAGTTGATTCGTCTAGGACTCTAGGTTGTTGTTTAATTTTTTTTGGTTTATTTTTGCATCTCATTTTCGCTTATATGTCATGTAATTTCTTTTGTTCTGTTTTTTTGTTTCTTTTATATTAAGCTTTTTATTTAGTTTCAAGATCAATTGGTGATATTGTATTTTTGTGGAATTTATTCATTTTTATTTTTTGAATTTATTATGTATGCGTTGATGGTGATGTTTTGAAGGAGTGGCGAAGAACGAAGCGCAATAAGTTTCTTGTTTTCAAATTTTTTTTATTTTTTTTCTTCATTTTTATTTTTTAAGATTCAATATGTTAGGGCTTCTAATTTTTGGTTATTTTTTATATTTTTCTTTTGAATCTCTTTTCTTTTATGTGTTGGATTTTTTTGTATCTTTTATGTTTTTGAATTTTGCATAACCATTTTTTGTCATTAGTTTCCATCAGTGTTGTATTATTTTGTTCCTACATTATTTTCTTTAAAATTTGATAGAAAAGAGCAAAAAGAATTTTTTTTTTTACATGTACCAGTACCTAATGCTGCGGTTTTGGGCCACAACCGCAGCAATAGGTTTGTAACATATTGTTGCGGTTTTGGGCTACAACCGCAGCAATAGGTTTGTAACATATTGCTGCGGTTTTGGGCCACAACCGCAGCAATAGGTTTGTAACATATTGCTGCGGTTTTGGGCAGGAACCGCAACAATAGCTTGGACTATTGTTGCGGTAAAAAACCGCATCAATAGGTTAATTACCTATTGCTGCGCCCTTAATTGTTGCGCGGCCAAAACCGCCGCAATAGGCCACTTAATGACCGCAGCAATAAGTAATTATTCTACTAGTGTCACTTATTATGAGTTCCACTGGATGTGATTTTTGATGTCTCCAAGGTTTTGGTTGGAACTCCATAATAGAAACAGGTTGTTCCTGTTGAGTTTCATGAAAGGATGAGGAGCCTTGTTCATTTGTTCCTCTTTCAGCAATTGTTGAATCAGTTCCTTCAACATTTTCGTTCTTAGTAGGATCAGGAACAGCTCCATCATCTTGAGGAACAGGATCATCATTGTTATGAATGTTTTCATCTTCATTGTTCCTTTCCTCTTTTATTCCTTCTTCCTCAATTGAATCTGCATCTTTCTCATTTGATCGAACCAAGCCTATCTCAAAGTCATCAACCTGTTTGCTTGGATTAAAATTGTCAGATTCATGAAAGATTATACGAACACTTTATTCAACGCACATAGTTCTTTTACTATAAAATCTATAAGCCTTACTATGTGATGAATAACCTAAGAATATTGCTTCATCACTCCTTGCATCAAATTTTCCAAGATTATCTTTCCCATTATTATGGACAAAACATTTGCAACCAAATGTTCTGAAATGAGTAATATTTGGTTTTTTTTCCAAAATAAAGCTCATAAGGAGTTTTGTTAATAATAGGTCTTATCATGGCACGATTTATTATGTAACAAGCAATATTAACAGCCTCAGCTCAAAAGTTCCTTGGAAGTTCACTAGCAATTAGCATGGTCTTAGCCATTTCCTCCAAAGTTCTATTTTTCCTTTCTACAACCCCATTTTTGTTGTGGTATCCTAGGGGCAGAAAAATTATGATCTAGGCCATGGTGTCTGCTTAAGTCATCAAATTTATAATTTTCAAATTCTTTGCCATGATCGGATCTAATATGCATCAATTTATGACCACTCAAAATTTGAACTCTTTTAGCAAAGACGAGGAACTCATCATAAGTCTCATCCTTACTAGATAGAAAACTAACCCAAGTGTACCTAGAGTAGTCATCAACAATAACTAACACATACCTCTTTCCACTTCTATTTTGAATGGCCACACAAATCAATATGAATTAATTCTAATGGCTTTGTGGTGCTCACAACAGTTCTAGATTTGAAAGAGGATTTAATATGCTTTCCTTTGGCACATGCATCACAAACTTGATCAATATGAAATTTTATAGATGGTAATCCCAAAACAAGATCTTTTGATCGAAGTTTGCCAAGTAATGAAAAGCTAGCATGTCCTAGACGCTTATGCCATAAGAGAGGATCATCTTCAATAACACTAAGGCATGTCAAATTGTTTTTAAGAACAAGATCAAGATCCACAATATATGTGTTCCCTTTCCTTGTTCCTTCCAAGATGACATTCTTAGAGTTAATGTTAACGATCAAGCATTTTTCACTATTAAATTTAACAACATTTCCCTTGTCACAGAATTGGAAAATACTTAAAAGATTGTGCTTTAAACCTTCAACTAGAAACACATTATCAATGGAATGTGATGGTGACTTACCAACCTTACCCATGGCAACTATGTTACCTTTCTTATTGTCACCAAAAGTCACACTTCCACCATCATAGGTTGAGAGTGAGAGAAACTTTAATTTGTCTCCTGTCATATGCTTAGAACAACCACTATCAAATTTTCGATCTCAGATTTGTAACCTTTCAAAGGAGTTGATCTAATATCAAAGGAACTTAGAACAGAGGTCAAATTCCTTTAAGTGTGAAATTTCTAAATTGATTAGATAATTTTCGTTCTTCACAATCTCATATAATTCCTTGATTTTAAATTCTTATTAAATAAATCAAAGAACCTAGTCATTTTATATGTTCATTACAAACTTTAACAGCTTGTTCAGTTTGCTCACGTTTTTCACGTTCATCTCTACATTCAAGAATTGCATCATAAAGAAGATCATAAATTTCAGGCCTAGTTTTTCCATCTAAGTCTGATTCAAGTCCATGTTGGCTTACCTCAACATTTTCTTCATCTTCTTTTTGGTCAGTGTTTGCCATAAGGCAAATATTTGCAGTTTCTTCATTTTGTTGTTCCTCTTCCTCTTCAGTCTCTGAATCTCCCCAAGCTGCTATCATAGCCTTTCGAATGTTCGCTTTAGAGAAATGTGCTTTAGATTCCTTGTTCCTTTCAGCGAAGCGTTCCTTGTTCCTTTCTTTGGTCTTATCGTTTTCCTAAAGTGGACATTCCTTGATGAAGTGATTTGTACTACCACATTTATGACAAGCAGCTTTGTTAGAAAACCTTTTAGTTTTACCTTTGAAGTTCCTATTCTTCATGTTCCTATACATCTTTCGAAATTTTCGGACCATGAGTGATACTTCCTCTTCTTCTAAGTCAGAGTCATCTTCATCATATGCTATGAGGGCAATGGACTTTGACTTAGAGCTTTCACCAAACTCGGTATCAAGGTGGAGCTCACGAGTCATAAGTGATCCAGCAAGCTGTTCCAAGTTGAACTTAGTGAAGTATTTTGTTTCTTGTAAATAAAGCAGTGACCTTAGCCATCCATCTATCCTTAGGAAGACTCCTAAGAACTTTTCGAACCTGTTCCTCTGATGAAATAAACTTACCAAGAGAAGCTAACTCATTAATAATGTTAGTAAAATGAGTAAACATCCCTTGTATGCTTTCCTTAGCCTTCATGGAGAACAGATCATATTGATTCATTAGTAAATCAATTTTAGATCTCTTGACTTCATTAGTTCCTTCATGGGTTACTTTTAGTAAATCCCATATTTGCTTTGCGGTTTGCATCCCATGATCCTATTGTGTTCATGGGGTCCAAGTCCACAATGCAACAGTTTAACAACCATAGCATTTACTTCCATTTTTTTCGAAATCAGCTTTGTCATATTCATAGAAGGGTTTAGGAATTACCTCATTCTTGTCATTAGTAGTTGTGACCTCAAAATCACCAACTTCAAGGACTCTCCATACCTAGTAGTTTTCGGCCTTGATGAATATCTCCATTCTGTTTTTCGAGTAGGAATAGAACTTCCCATTGAACATAAGAGGCCTTTGCGTAGAGTAACCTTCCTCAAGTTTCTCGGTGGCATTCATTGTTCCTTGGATCTTTTTCTCAATAGGGTTTCCAATTTTTCATGAGTTCTTGCTCTGATACCAATTGTTATTTCACTAGGAATAATACGAGAGGGGGGGTGAATTGTATGTGAAGAAATAAACGCAACTTTTTGCGGAATTTTAAACTTAAACAAAGAAACAAGCTAAAGGAACACAAGCGATTTTTACGAGGAAAAACTTCTTGGGCCCAACAAGAAGAAACAACCTCGACTATTAGGGATTTTAAACTCAACACTTTCACTAATTAGGCCAAACAACTTTATTACAACCTAATTCTACTCACGGGCCATACCTTGAGTTCCTAAACTCAAGTTCCTGAATAATTGTTCCCTGAACAGCTGTTCCTCTCAACTTCACTTGAAGTTTTCTCACTTTAACTTGCTTCACTCAAAGCTTCTCTCTTACAGAACTTCACTCAAAGTCCCCTTACCCCAAAAACCAAAATACAATCGATTAAATAAACTTAGTGGAATTAGAGTAAGAAGGCAAAGATCAAATTTACTTTTATAAGACAATGAAGGCACTGGCACTTTACTTAGTTAAACTCACTAATTCACTTAGTCAGTCACAAATTGAAACTTTATTAGACACTAGTATTTATAGTGGTAATAACTTAGAACGTGGGATTAAAAGATGTGCTAGTGATAAAACCATTATCCCATGATGTTCCTTACTTGGAGGAACACATTTCTCTTTTAAACCCATGATCTCCATGATCACTATAAAACGTGGGAGATAAACATGTTACTGCTCCCTTAATTTTAGCAACCACTTAAAGTAGTAATTCTAAAATCTGATTTAATTAAAAAGTATTTTAATTAATAAAATCAAAATAAAATCCTTTTACCAAAAATATTATCTTTAAAATATTTTCCCTAAAAACCGAAAAGGATATTTATTATCTTTATAAAAATAAAATCTTTTCCTTAAAATCATATTTTACCTTAAATAAAACGGTTACCTAGAATCTAGGCATAAAATATTCAAACGACATATTTAACCATTGTACTGCTTCATCCTAAGTCTAGTTCCTTTTAATAGTTAGTTCCTTTAACTTATAATGACAGCGCCAGTTCGTCAGTTCCTTACAAAGAAATAAACGCTCATTCTCATTCTAAATTGCCACAGTTCCTTACCATTCTTACACGTTCCTTTACATTGGAACTAGAAACAAAAAGCCTCTCTTTAGTCTTCTTGCTCCAATGCAGCTCCAGTACCAAATCTTTGAACATCTTCACTTAGTCTTCAAAATCCAAACTTGATTTCTTCTTTGACTTAGTATTCTCTTTGTTCCTTTCATTAATACAAAATGCCTCTCTTTAGTCTTCTCGCTGGAATGCTGGAATCTCTACAGTATTTCAATTAGCATAATCAAAAGCAGCCACATCAAGCAATACCGAGCTTTGGGTTGGGGGATTCCGTTGGATCGACCGTTTTTGAATTTGGTGCCTATTTCCATATATTCCCTAAAGACGACCACCGATAATTCGTCGGTCTAGGTAATTTTTAAGGTAATGAGTAATAACCAGTTTCCATATTGAGATAGGAAACACTAGTTTTAGTTGACAATTGGTTTTTGCTCAAGGGTTTTCGCAACATAATTTTGAAGCTAGCCTTGTTGCCGCTGTCTGGTATCGGATGAAGCCGACCTTGACGGTAAGGTAAAGATTAGGCTAGGGTTTATGTTTTGGTCTTAATAACACTAAGTTTGGTCTCTTGTGTTTCCAATTACCTGTTATTGTTGGCACAATTGTTCTTTGGCTTTACTGTTTTTTATTTTCAATGTTATGCTTTCATAGTTTGTCGTGGTTAGTAGTTTGGCTTGTGTATGATTTCGTTGGTAGTCTCTATTATGAGTTTGTTGAAGTTGGTAATCAATCGTGGTTCTTATGGATTGGATATGCTAAGTTGGTAATTAAGAATTTCGAAGTAGTTTGTAATGTTGGGTTTAGCTTCTTGGTGCCCAGAAGTGTTGAATTCCTTTATAATGGGCCTTAGAGAAAGGCTTTCAAGTTGTTTGGCAAGGGGTAGATAAGTAAGCGGGAGGAAGTTGGTGTTCTCATGGTGTGGGTTGTTAATTGGTGTTTGGGACTAGACTTGGTGATTGGACAGGGTAGCCCAATGGCTAAAAGGTCAGGGTCAAATTTATAGGGCTTTTATTGGACATGGCTTTATTAGTGTAGGCGTGTTTTTATTTCGCCTACGCGGTGTGAGCGCGTATTAGATTTGACTACCCCACTGTTAAGGTTTTATTGAAAATTGTTTTGTATTGAAAGAAGTCGCCAACAATTCTTTTTAGGAAGAATCATAAACCTAATTGGATATAGGAAAATCATAGGGACAAATTATCCAATGTAGATTTTCCCATCCTGACTCCATAGATGGTCAAAGTGAACCAAAGATTGAGTTCGGGGTGAGGGTATGAATATAGTCATAATGAACCACATTCGCCCAAAGTTGGCCTCTACTAAATATCGATTCATTACAGATTTTATGCCAAAGAATAACCAAATAATGCTTTAAAGCACCCTAAAAATATTTAGTCTAAATTGGTTCAGGAAACACATAAAAAAACTATTTTTTAGTGACAAGTTATTATGCAATCAATATTACAAGGAACCTAGCAGGTTGTCCAAATTAATCTGATTAATGTTAGAACAATTCTTTAGGTCTTGATTAACAATAAATAACATGTGGGTGATAAAAGCATTGAAACAGGACAATCATATAATATGCATATAATGATCAGGCAAGTATAATAGTAATGAAAAATAAATAAAAAGAAAGAGAAAAGAGGATAGAATATACAGTATAGCGATTTTATACCAAAGATCTACATCATGAAAAAAATGATTAGTAACTTCAATATAAAAATAATTGATTCAAGGATCCTCAGGTATTATACCTATGAGGCTTAGATTGAGGAGCGCAACGATCTTTAGGCGGAGCAATCGTGGAACCAAGAACGCAGTGTGAAAGTATTGATTGAATGAAAGTATTCGAGTGTTTGAAGTATTTGAGTGTTTTCGAAGTATTTCGGAATAGTCGAGAGAATTTATGTGCGTGAAATCATAATATGAAAAACCGTCCGTAATTCGGGAAAATACGGGTATTTATAGGAAAAAGAAGACTTGCGCTCCACGCAAGCCTTGCGCTTGGCGCAAGCCTACGTGGCAGGCGCAATGCCATGCGTCAGGCGCACATTGGTGTGCCTGACGCAGCCAGCTCAATCAAGTTTAGGCACGTGTAAACGCGTTTTTGAAAAGATAGAAAAGAAAGTTGCGTCTCACACAGGACTTGCGTCTGACGCAGGACTCTGTGTGAGTCACAAAATCTACGTGTCAGGCGCTCATTGGCTCGCCTGACGCGTTCTGGCCTATGTGCTGGACGCACGTGGCGCGCTGAGCGCAGCCCCTGCGTCCGGCGTATATTCGGGAATATTCGAGCATATTCCTTTGCGCGTCTTTCGAAAATACTCTTCTATCCCTAAAATTCCGGAGATGGAATTTTACGGATCAAAAATCTGATTTTTGATTGAAGATAATGAAAATGATTATGAAAAACATTTATTAAAATAATTAATATTTGATTGGGCTTTTAAAATGAATTTAAAATATTTTATGGGCTTGAAATACAATTAATTATCATGAACAATTAATTGGGCTTTAGAATATCATTTCGAAACCATTTTAGAATGGTTCTTTGGGTTGCTCCTCCGTTGGGTCGCGCCAACTAATGTCGCGGTATGTTTCATCATTGGATCCTTAAATGGGGAGACACGATTATATGTCAACAGAAGCCCCCACTTTGACTGAGGTTCAGGAAACCGATGGTCAAAGTATACGGTGTCGGGACGGAGAACGATTCTAAACGCTCTGCGGTTTAGAACTGATCTATAAAGCCGGTCTCTGTAAAACAAAGTTAGTATGCAGGACAAAAACTACAAGCAATCTGATTACCTGCAGAAGAAGATGTTAGCAGATTGGTGCAAACAACTCACATAAAGCACATATTGATGCAAACTTAGACTCTCTAAGGATGCATGGGACGCAGTGCAAGGATTAAGGTTATGCAAAGCTAAGGGATGACACGTCATGCAAGGTCAGGGTTATGCAAGACTAGAATGTATGAAATGCAATGCAAGGTCAGGGTTTTGCAAGGCTGCAAATGCAAGGTCAGGATTTTGCAAGGCTAGAAGATGTGGATATGTAGAATGATCAGAAATAGATAGAATGATTTTCGAAAATCGTTTTTAGTAAATAAACGGGGTTCGTAAACGAGGTCCGCGGATTACGACTTTTCGGGAGTTTGATTTGAATTGGAGGAACCACCACACATAGGAAGCCCCCACTTTGGGTGAGCTTGCCTTGAATTAGGCATTATGAGCCTTGATTGAAATGTACTTAATCTGATATTGCAATGTAGTTGATCTGTCTTGAATGTTGAAAGTTATCGCTGGGGATTGTACTGGGGATTCTTCTTTGGGAAGATGATTAGGCAAAGTCAAATATCGCCAGAGACCGTGGAATTGTTGGAGAATCCTTCGGGGAAAAGGAGAGTTTGGATTGAAAAATAAAAGGTTTAAATTTATGACTCAAAAAAAATGTAGGTGGGAAAAGGCTTTAACGAGGCTAGGTTCAGACTCGAGTCTATGTCGGGATCTAGAAAGAGATTATGCTCCTAAATTCTAGAAAATCAAATCATTAGACCATGACTAATTTTTATTTTATTGAAGCGGTCGGACCTCGAGATGAGGTTTCCTACGTATCCTTGCGGAATCAGACCATTCGTAGTTCTGGATTTAATTTTTTTTTTTTTTTTTTGGTTATGTGCCCTAACTTTTGCCTAGGCCGCCCTTTCGGGTTTTCACCCTAGCGGGCTTGGACATACCTTGAAAAAAGGAGTTAAGGATGATGAAAGGTTGAAAGGTTTAGGGCTTGAGGTTTAGATGAAGGTTTAATTGGTTTGAGGAATGAAGAGTCATGGATTTGGATTAAAGGTTAAGGGTTTTGATGGATTGAAGGATTAGAATGAGGGGTAGAACTTGTGTGCAAGCCCTCTAGCTTGATCTTTTATTTTGCTTTTGGCTCTTTCTTTTTTGCATTTTTTTTTCTTTTTTGTCATGTGCGTTTTCTCTTGCTTCTGTTTTTTTTTTCATTTTTTTTTTCGCACTTTGAATTTTTTACCCTTTGTTTTTGTATTTGCCTGGCATTGATATATTTTGATATAGTAAGGCTTGCGCACAAGTTTGGTTTAAGGTATTGAAAGGTTTGAAGGTTATTTGTGGAGCTTTGATTTTGAAAGGCTATTTGGTTAATGGAGATGATGGTTTAAAGGATTTTTGATTGGATTGCATGGATGGCTTATGGAAAGTAATAGAAGGGAAGGGGGAATAACTCCTGATCCAAAGTATGTCCTCTTTTTTTATTTTTCTCTTTTTTTTCAGATCTCCTTTTATTATTGTTAGCAAGTTCATTTAGGTGATTTGAGTTTCATCATTGAATTAGAAGCATAGATAAAAATGATGAAAGGCCAATGAAAATGAAAATGGAATTATTTTATTAATCAGAAATAAATAGAACAAGGCTTATTAGAAATAAAAACCTAAATGACATGGACTCGACCAGAAGGGAAATGAAGGAGCTAGGGGAGGGACTCTCCGACTCAACCTAGAAAACTAGCGTTAAATGACTAAGCCCCGGCGTTATTTAGGTGCTACCCAAGGGGTTCTTCGTTGTTCTTGACTTTTTTTGCCGCAGTGGAATTGGCAATCTACCGTCTTCAACCATATCCTGCAAGTGATTCTTTAAGGTCCAACACGCAGATGTTGGGTGTCCATTCCCTTGGTGGTATTTGCAGTAAGCATTAGGATCCCACCTCTTGGATCTATTCTCGGGAGCAGGATCCGGAGTAGGGCCAATAGGCTGAAGTGCCCCCTTTGCATGAAGTCTAGTGAAGGCTTCTTCTAAGGACATGCCTAAAGGTGCGAATGTTCTTTGAGGCTTTTGATAGCCTCTCTTTTCAGCAGCTATGGCATTGACCTCATTGTTGTTGGAGCTAGAAGGGCCATTGTTACTCTTCTTGAAAGAGTTATTGTTATTGTTGGATCCCTTATTCTTGTTAGCCTGTATTTCTTCTTCAATCAGTAGGCCTACCTTATAGAGCTTCGTGAAAGACTCTATAGGTTGGAACTTGATATGATCCCCATACTTCGGCTGCAGGTTGCAGATCACTAGTCGGACTTGATCCTCCAGGGATGGCCTGTTAATCATTTGTGCTGCTTTATCCCTCCATCTGTTAAGGAAGGTGACGAAGTCTTCGTTGGAGTTTTGTTTGGTTAACTCCAACTCACGAAGGCCAATGGGAAGCTGAGTGTTGTAGATGTATTGTTTGTGGAACTCTTCTCTGATATAGTCCCAGTCATTTAGCTTGGCCTTATTCAGTGATCTGAACCACTTGGATGGATGTGCATCCAAGGTTGAAGGAAAGACATAAGCAAACAGGTCCTTGCTCATGCCCTTGAGAGCCATAGAGATGAAAAATGCTCTCAAGTGGTCATTTGGGTCTTCGACCCCCTTGAATTTTGGGAGGTCACCCAAGGTTACCTTTTTAGGGAGTTTGTCCCTCAGTTCAGGATCAATGATGTCATGGCCATAAGCCTGACCCTCGAGCGCAGGAATTGACTGGATCAATTGCTCGAGTTTTTCAAACCTTAGTTCGGTGTTGGTTTTGATTGGTGGTGGAGTGTCGCCTTGCTCGTCTTCCTCAGTGAGCTTCTCCCTTAGTGCCTTGATCTCTCTGTCTTGTTCCTCAAGACGAGAGTTCATCAATGTGAGTTGAGCCATAATGGCACTAAGTTGTTCATTAGTATCCCCCATTTCGGATGATGATTCAGAAGAGTCAGAGGATTCGTCTGAAAAGGTGGGGATGCGCTTGACGAGTCTAGGAGTAGGTTGACCTTGTTGCCTCTCTGTTGGACGTTCCCAAGTGATAATCTCACGACCTGTCCTGAACATAAATCGGATGGACCTCGTAAATTTTAAGAAATGACGCTTTGGAAATGAGAAACGGGGATGAGAAATGGGAAATGGAAGTGGAAATGGAAATGAAAATGGGAAATGAAAGTGGAAAGAGACATTGAAATGGAAATGGAAATGGAAATGGTTATGGGTTTAGTATGGGCTTGACCATGATGGAGACATGGGCCTAACTATATGCAAATGCAGACATGGACTGGACTGAACTATGCAAGCAGACTGGATTGGGGTTTGGTGATGACAGGAGAGACTAGACTTTAAACTTACGGGTGAGCAAGCAGGCTAGACTTTAAGGAAGGTTTGACAATAAGGGAGACTAGCCTCTTAACTTAAGGCAAGCAGGCTAGGCACCTAGACTTTGAACTTACGGGTGATCAAGCAGACTAGACAACTAGACTTCGGAACTTACATTAGACTAAGCAGGCTAGACTCAAAAATTGCCTATGGACTTGTGGGATGCTAGACTTTGAACTTACAGGTGAGCAAGCAAGCTAGACAACTAGGAAGGCCAAACTCTTAATTTAAGGCAAGCAGGCTAGGCAACTAGACTTTGAACTTACGGGTGAGCAAGCAAGCTAGACAACTAGACTTCAAAATTTACATTAAACTAAGCAGGCTAGACTCAAAAATTGCCTATGGACTTAAGGAATGCTAGACCTTGAACTTACGAGTGAGCAAGCAGGCTAGACACAACAATTGCCTATAGACTTAAGGAATGCTAAACCTTGAACTTACGGGTGAGCAAGCGGGCTAGACACAAAAATTGCCTATGGACTTATGAAATGCTAGACTTTGAACTTACGGGTGAGCAAGCAGGCTAGACACAATAATTGTCTATAGACTTAAGGAATGATAAACCTTGAACTTACGGGGGAGCAAACAGGCTAGACAACTAGAGGAATTGGGGCTATTGGACTTGACTAGGTTCTACATGGAGATGCAAACTAGACCTAGGTTATGAATTGGGCCTAAATGGACCTAAGATTTAGATTGGACTAGACTTAGATTTAGATTGGAGTTGATTAAGGATAGACTTGGACTACACTTCACATAAAGATGCAGATGGACCTAGATTTTGAAATGAACTAGACTTATATGGGCCTAAGATCGACTCAATGCTAGCGGGTCTAATGTGAATGCATGGACTCGAATTAGATGGACCTTATATGAATGCAAAATGGACTCTAATGCATATGGGCCTAGAATGAATGCAAGATGGATTGGATTTGGATGATTGGATTGGATTGAAGATGCTTAGACTGGGCTTAGAATTTTCGAAATTCATTTTTTAAAGGAACCCCCTTGTTTTTATCTTTTGTCAGGAGAAGATGATGGATTAATTTTGAAAAATATTTTTTTTATTGAAATGTCGTGGTATGATGATGATGATTAGTAAATATTTTCGAAAAAAGGTAGAATAGAGGAAGATGTAGGATTGATTTTGAAAAAAAATGTAATTTTTGAAATTGTTGAATATGGTAAGGTAAGATTGACAGGGATAGCAGGGATGAAATGAGAAGAGGGAGATATGCATGACAACTCTAACTCTACAATGACCATTTTAGGTGCACTTTTTAGGACAGACTCGACCTTGCATGAAAAGACTAACCCTTTTTTGAATATCTTAGACTCGGGCAAAGGTCAAAAGACCAATAAGCATGGGACGAATAGACTGCGTGCCATACAGCTGATGCGCGCGGCGCGCAGTTAATGCGTCTGGAGCATGAACGTTGCGCCAGGCGCAACTTAATGCGTTTGGCGCAATGCTCTGCGACACGTGTATTGATAAATTGACGAGGGTTCGGGCGAAAACGACGACTTGTTTTAGACGCGATTTGCAATATTTTCGGGCGCAAAGCATATTAGCAGGCAAAAATTGCAATCACAAATAAATGTCAGGTAACATGGATGCAAAAGTTCTCAGCCTAAAGTCCAGTTCTACATTCAACTATTGGTCAGGTTTAGGTTAAGGCTGAAAAGGGTCGATTGGATTGGATTCGATGAAGGTGTTTGGATTGAGCTTAGAATTTTTCGAAATTCGTTTTTGAAAGGAACCCCTTGTTTTATCTTTTGTAAGGAAAAGATGATGATTAATTTTGAAGAATTTTTTTTATTATTGAAATATCGTGGTATGATGATGATTAGTAAATGCTTTTTGAAAAAGGTAGAATAGGAGAGGGTGTAGGATTGATTTTGAAAAATGTAAGTTTTTAAAATTGATGAATATGGTAAGGTTAGATTGACAGGGATAGCAGGGATGAAATGGGAAGAGGTAGACATGCATGACAACTCTAGCTCTACAATGACCCATTAGATAAATTTTTTTTTTAGACGGATTTGACCTTGCATGAAAAGACTGAATTTTTTGAACGTTTGATTAGGTGAGACCTCTAATTAGACCAAACTATGCGAATGCAGACAGACAGACGCACATAGGAATGACCGTAGGATCGGCAATTACGACGGCTAAATTGACGAAAAGCGTGCGATGCATAGACTGCGTGTCGCGCAGCATTGCTGCGCGCGACGCACAGCTATGCGTATGGCGCGGGAATGGTGCGCCAGGCGCAACTTAATGCGCTTGGCGCACTACTCCCCGACACGTTTTTCGAGGATTTAGGCGACAAATTGGCCGATTGATGAAATTTTCTTGTTTTTAGACGCGGTTTTAGGAACGACGCATAATAATGACAATTTGACAGAATAATAGCAGGCAAGAATTGCAATCACAGGCAAATGTCATATAACATGGATGCAAAAGTTCTCAACCTAAAGTCCAGTTTTACATTCAACTATTGGTCAGGTTTAGGTTCAGTCTGAAAAGGGTCCATGATTAAGAGATTGATCCCACGCTTCGTACCCCTGCGTAAAGGGGTGGCCACGTGTAAGACGCACTCCAGTCTCAAGTCAGGAACAAGAGAACAATGCCATGGTTGGGTAGGTTTGCTTATGACTAAGATCCAACACTATCGCTTAGGAAGCTTTTTGGAAGGACAAAGCGCAAACCCCCCGGGGGTGACCTCACACATAGAACATGTGCTAATGAGGCAAGGTAGATTGTCCTTATGGTAGCTGAACAATAACCATGCATATGCAAAACTGTATATTATTCAAAGGCATAAAAATAAGAATGAATCGTATTTTTCAAGTTTCACCCACTCATTAAAAAAAATTAATTTTTTAAAATCATCCCCAGTGAAGTCGTCAAATTGTAGGCGTGTTTTTATTTCGCCTACGCGGTGTGAGCGCGTATTAGATTTGACTACCCCACTGTTAAGGTTTTATTGAAAATTGTTTTGTATTGAAAGAAGTCGCCAACAATTCTTTTTAGGAAGAATCATAAACCTAATTGGATATAGGAAAATCATAAGGACAAATTATCCAATGTAGATTTCCCCGTCCTGACTCCATAGATGGTCAAAGTGAACCAAAGATTGAGTTCGAGGGTGAAGGTACGAATATAGTCATAATGAACCACATTCGCCCAAAATTGGCCTCTACTAAATATCGATTCATTACAGATTTTATGCCAAAGAATAACCAAATAATGTTTTAAAGCACCCTAAAAATATTTAGTCTAAATTGGTTCAGGAAACACGTAAAAAGACTATTTTTTAGTGACAAGTTATTATGCAATCAATATTACAAGGAACCTAGCAGGTTGTCAAATTAATCTGATTAATGTTAGAACAATTCTTTAGGTCATGATTAACAATAAATAACATGTGGTTGATAAAAGCATTGAAACAGGATAATCATATAATATGCATATAATGATCAGGCAAGTATAATAGTAATGAAAAATAAATAAAAAGAAAGAGAAAAGAGGTTAGAATATACAGTATAACGATTTTATACCAAAGATCTACATCATGAAATAAATGATTAGTAACTTCAATATAAAAATAATTGATTCAAGGATCCTCAGGTATTATACCTATGCGGCTTAGATTGAGGAGCGCAACGATCTTTAGGCAGAGCAATCGTGGAACCAAGAACGCAGTGTGAAAGTATTGATTGATTGAAAGTATTCGAGTGTTTGAAGTATTTGAGTGTTTTCGAAGTATTTCGGAATAGTCGAGAGAATTTATGTGCTTCAAATCATAATATGAAAAACCGTCTGCAATTCGGGAAAATACGGGTATCTATAGGAAAAAGCAGACTTGCGCTCCACGCAAGCCTACGTGGCAGGCGCAATGCCATGCGTCAGGCGCACATTGGTGTGCTTGACGCAGCCAGCCCAATCAAGTTTAGGCACGTGGAAACGCATTTTTGAAAAGATAAAAAAGAAAGTTGTGTCTCACACAGGACTTGCGTCTGACGCAGGACTCTGTGTGAGTCACAAAATCTACGTGTCAGGCGCTCATTGGCTCGCCTGACGCGTTCTGACCTATGTGTTGGACGCACGTGGCGCGCTGAGCGCAGCCCCCGCGTCCGGCGCATATTCGGGAATATTCGAGCATATTCCTTTGCGCGTCTTTCGAAGATACTTTTCTATCCCTAAAATTCCGGAGATGGAATTTTACGGATCAAAAATCTGATTTTTGATTGAAGATAATGAAAATGATTATGAAAAAATTTATTAAAATAATTAATATTTGATTGGGCTTTTAAAATGAATTTAAAACATTTTATGGGCTTGAAATACAATTAATTATCATGAACAATTAATTGGGCTTTAGAATATCATTTCGAAACCATTTTAGAATGGTTCTTTAGGTTGCTCCTCCGTTGGGTCGCGCCAACTAATGTCGCGGTATGTTTCATCATTGGATCCTTAAATGGGGAGACACGATTATGTGTCTACAATTAGACAGGGTCGTTATTGGATAGGACCGTTATTGGGCCAACAAAAAAAAAACCCAATAATTTTGCAAACTCAAATAGATTTTTACATAATATTATATGTACGGATTCGTATTCATTTATACTCACTTTTGGCTCTCTTTGTTCGTTGTTTTTCTTGCCCGTTTACCGATCCGCCCATTATCAACCCGCTACCCGTTTGGCCCGACCCGCTATCGGCCCTCTATGATGCGACCCTCTTAAGACCCGACCAGCTCCCGATCCGCACCGACCCTGACCCGACCCGCTCGATAACCAGGTCTTTTTGGGACTAAGGCTTTGTTCTTTTGGAATGAATTCATGGAAATTCAGTTCAGACAATTTAATTCAGTTTTGTCCAGTTCAGTTAGTTTCCTCTCACAGTTTTAATTTAATCCAGAAAAATTAAGTTCGGTTGATCAATTCAAACAAATTAAGTTCAGTTCAGTTCAGTCCAAAAGAACAGATCCTAAGTCTTGTTAACTCATAGTTAGGTTAGTGCTGATTCAACTTAATGGTCTCAAAATCCATTATTTGAACACTGCTCCCAAATTCTTGGGGGGTTCATAGTATGCTACTAGATTCATGTTCGGTGACTGAAGATGCTTGTGAGCGATTCTCGGGATCTTCCAACCATTGTGTGACGTATGTATACTTCCAGTACTTGTTTCTTTGTCTTTCAAAATCACAGGTTAACGATGAATGCTCACAGTGGCTACAACCCGAACAAGTGTTCTATCTTCTACAAGGAAATCACAGCCAATGGTGGATTTGGCACGATTACACCTCGTTGATGGTGCAAGCAAAGCTACCTCAACAAACAAGGGCCAACAAAAGTAATGTCTAATACCTACTTGACTTTCACCACTCTGTATTTTGGTTGTTTTCTATATTTTATAATGGTGTCTTAAGATCGTAGTGCCTTAGTGGTGAAGTTTGTTTAGGTTAGACTGGATACACTCTGTTTTATTTAAGCAAATTTAGCCAATGTCAAAAAACATCTCCACATACATATGGTTTATTTCACTTGCCCCTATCTTGATACAGAACATTGCGAGACTATCGTGAATTTACGATCATCTATAGTCAATAAATTTCCGGTACTATCACATTAGGAGCCACAACGATCAATGCGAAGTAAATCAACCAATTTTCTCGCATTGCTGGTACTAATAGAAAAGAAAATATTTGGGGCTTGACGATATATACTACATGTATCACGGACAAAACTCTTAATATTCTTACAATTTGAAAAACAATCCGTCTTGCATGGACCCGGTTCACATTAAAAATAGTGTGGACCAGGCCCAGACACGTGACCCGGTACACAGTACTCACTTTCACTTTCTAAAAATGCGCGATTTTCTCTCTCTTCAGTATTTCCAAAATCCGCGATTTTCTCTCTCTTCAATATTTCCAAAAACCAAAGATTATATCGCTATAAAATTTCTGCAAATTATTTTCTCTGTTCATTCAAATTATTTCTCAATTTCATACGAAACCTAAATTTACGTACATCTCATTCAGAATCAAATTATTGTTCTTCGACAATTTCCTATTCAATTGAACAACTACGACAAATTCATGGAAAATTCGTCTTTAATGGATCAAACATATCTCAATGAGAGTATTGTAGCATGTAATATAGACGAACAGCATCACAATTCAATCCAAAATGAGCATCGAGATCCACTCGTAATAGATCTCAATAATACACCAAGTGTTGAAGGTAACAAAGATCGAAGTCAATAATTTCATTTGTTAATTTCATTTGTTTGATTCAAGAAAACACTAACACTATAATTTTATGTAGATAATGTGGTGTTGTTTCATGATGAGCTAGAAAATCAAGTTGATGAGCAATATGTTGTAGTATCAATTGATGAATCTAATTCAATTTGTCATTCCGGAGTAAATAGTTACACTATATGATATAGTGTATGTGAGTAAAGCATAAATAGTTACACTATATCATACGTACATACACTATATCATAGATAGGTACACTATATTATAAATAGGTACACTATATTAGATGTAGAAAATATTTACTTAAACGCATTACAAAAATGGACTAAAATTCACAAATACACTATATCACACACCCATACACTATATAAAAAATAGATACACTATATCATATATACATACACTATAACAAAAGTGACAAAAATATCTTCATTCTTTTATAAGAGATACACTATACCACACAGAAATACACTATAGATTATTACACTATATCAACTATATCGGTTACACTCGTCACGTACTTTCACTATATCATACATGGGTACACTATATCATACATACGTACACTATATCATATATAAATACACTATATCATATATAAATACACTATACCACACGTAAATACACTATAGAATATAACAAAAATATTGCGTGCATCGTGAAACACAAAAATGGACTAAAATTCACAAATATACTATATCATAAATAGATACACTATATCATAAATAGATACACTATATCATATAGGAACAAACTAGTAGATATAGAAAATATTTACTTAAACGCATTACGTAAAACATACACTATATCATACATAAATACACTATATCATAAATAGATACAATATACCACACGAAATACACTATAGAATATAACAAAAATATTGCGTACGGGTTCAAAAATACACTATAGAATATAACAAAAATACACTATAGAATATATCAAACACCCATGCACTATATCATAAATAGATACACTATATCATATATACATAGACTATAATAAAAGTGACAAAAATATCTTTGTTCTTTTATAACGGAGTTCAATCGAACAATCACCGAATATTATTCATGAAATTGGAGGAGTTTTACTTGGTCAAGTAAGACCAACATTGGATGATATACATGAGCTATATTGTCGCATGATGTCGCTATAGTAGGGTTCAGTGTTAGAAAATCCAAAAATAGAAAAAAGAAGGGACATCGGTTGTGCATCAAAAGTACTACGTATGCTCTGCTCAAGGGAAAAGAAATACCAAAATCAAAGAAAAACAGGGGAGAGAATAATACGTATATAATGATACAAGACAAAGAATTCAAAGAAACAAGAGGACAAGAAGAGTTATGATCACAAGAATCGAATGTCCCGCTCTCGATTAGAGCAAGGATTAACCCCGACGGACACTATGAGATTGTGCAGCATGTTATAAAACACAATCATCCACTTACAAGACAACCACTAAATTACCTTCATAGATCGCGAGCGCCGATGAGTGATCCAAAGAAAGAAACCATACAAGCTATGCAAGAGTGTGGATCGAGACCGATAGATTCATTCAAATACATGAGTACGAAGCGTGTGGTGAAGATGTATTGGGTCATTCCATGAAAGACCACTTCAACTCTGTTATAGGCTCAAAAATAAAACCAATTGATGGAAGGGATTCACAAAATGTTGTTGATAACCTTTATGAGCAGATGCAAACAGATAGTAACTTCTTCTTTAGAGTAAGATTGAATGATGAAGGAAAGGTTTGTTGCTTGTTTTGGAGAGACTCTATGATGCTTGAGGACTATACAATATTTGGAGATGTTATGGTTTTTGATACTACATATAGGACAAACAAGTATAATCTTATTTGTGCACCATTTGTAGGAATTAATAACCATTGGAAAAACACAATGTTTGCATGTGCATTTCTTGCGGATGAAACAATACCATCATTTGAATGGGTTTTTGAAACATTCAAAAAGTCTATGAAAGGTAAATGTCCAATAACTATATTCAGCGACCAAGATGCTGCAATTGCAGGAGCAATAAAAAAGGTACTCATGTTTATGTGACATTTGCACAACTTCTGTTATGTACTATTGCAAGAGCAATAGATATTACTTGAAAAACTAACTAAATGAACTCATTGACGGGCTTTCCCAACCTCAAGACCCGGGCTATGTTTATGGCATTTGAGTCAAAATGCAAATCAACAATTTGGATTGATGAATGCGAAATAAGGAATTCAAGAACATTTTTCACAAGTGTGTCGAGTGGTTGCATTACAACAACAGAATTTGAACAAACTTGGAGCACAATGACCAAAAAATACAAACTAGAAGATGATCGTTGGTTCAAGAGATTGTATAGTTTGAAAGAAAAATGGTGTACAGCATTTAGCAAAGACTTCTTCTCTGCTGGAATACTATCTTCACAGAGAAGTGAAAGCACAAATCATGCTGTTGGGTTTAAGGCAAACAAAACCACTAGCTTGACCGACTTTTTTTCAATATTCCAACAGATCGTAATAAGGTGGAGAAGACGGGAAGAAAGGGACGATTTTAATTGTACAAAGGGAATACCAAAATCAGATCTCTGCATGAGTCCACTATTAAAACATGCGGCTTCACAGTACACACATACTCTTTTCCGAGATTTCGAGGAAGAATTCAAACATGCAATGGCAAGTGCAATTGAACTAGTTGGTACACAAGGAAACATTCTGACATACAGAGTTTTCCTCAATGGCATTGATGGTTCTTCTCAACAAGTAACCTTCAATTACCCAGAGAAGACAATTGAGTGTGGATGCAGAAATTTTGAAGAATCAGGCTGGTTGTGCTTTCATGCCATAAGAGTTCTACACTTGCATTCTGTCCAAAAAATACCAGAGAAATACATATCATCAAGGTGGACAAGATTTGCAAAAAAAGAAGTTTGGGAGAAATTTGATAATGAAAAGAGAGAAAAGGAGAAGTAAAATGACTTCACACCATGGAGGCCGCACATGATAAGGAGGTATGTAAACACACTATACACCAAAGACAAAAATACATTATATCACATGTAAGTACACTATATGATCTATGAACACACTATATCACATAGAAATCCACTATATGTTTGTCTAATACTATATCTAAACTAGCACACGTAAGTACACTATATGATCTATGAACACACTATATCACATAGAAATCCACTATATGTTTTTCTAATACTATATCTACACTAGCACACAGAAGTACACTATATGATCTATGAACACACTATATCACATAGAAATCCACTATATGTTTGTCTAATACTATATATACACTAGCACACATAAGTACACTATATGATCTATAAACACACTATATCACATTGAAATCCACTATATGTTTGTCTAAATACTAACACATTCATGCCATAAGGTACTACAATCTCATATTAAAGAGCCATAGAATAGAACCGGCTAGAGCAAAGTGATAGAGGAAAGTTTCAAAAATACAAATTCAAAAGTTGAAGAAGTAATAAAGATGGAAGAAGCAAAAGCAAGAAGAAGAAAAGCTAGAGCTCATGAGAAAGCATTACAAGAAGCAGCTGCAGCATTACAAGCTAATGAAAGTCAAGAAAACAATACACAAGAATCAGTAGCAAGACCAACAGTTTTGGATCCAGATAGAGCAGTCACAAAAGGAAGAGACAATAAGCGAATAAAAGGACACTATGATTCATACAAGAAGGCATCAAAAAAAAGGGAAAAAGAGACACAAGGAGTTTGGAAGCATAACTCCAAAAGAACATCTCGTTCTAAAATACTTTACCAAGAGAACTATGCAATGTTTTTAATTATTTGAGTTTAAAATAAGAATTGTACACTATATGGTTATGTGCAATTTTTTTTTTTTTGAAAAGATATGGTTATGAAGTACATTATATAAATAAATTCTTATGAAAAGCCTCCGTAAACCCATTATATTTACACAAACCCGTCGTGTAACCGTAATCCAATAAAAATCAAAACAAATTAGTAATTTGTAATACTCTGTATTCAACAAGTAAAAATACACTATATCATATAGATTAACACTATATCATTGAAAACTACACTATATCAAAACAGGACATTACCTAATGTTAGATTACTAACACTTGTTTGTAAAATCAATCAAGACTACACAATTACATAAACATTGTTTGTAAAACTATTATATCAACACAAACCAAGCGTCAACCCTAACCTACTATTAGATTAGTAACATCATTCAAATACATCAATATAGTTTTACTTTGCAAATTTGACGGTTAACTTTTTTCCTTCCCGTCTTCTTCTTTCCATCCTCAACTTCTTTGTTCTTCTTCTCTTGCTGCATTTTCTGTCTCAACTCCTCTTCAATCCTTTTACTCTCTTGACTTTCTTCCTTTTATTTTCTTCAATAATAGCAACAGTCTCACGATCTCTTTTGATCCGAATGATATCACCTTTTGACAAGATCACTTCTATTCTTATTCAAATCGGATAAAATAATGCAACCACACAAGGAGACTCTTCGCTTTCCTTATCTTCTCCGAAAAATAAATTAAATAAGTAAGAAACTATAAAAAAAAAAAAAAAACTTAAATAGATAACTCGTTCTAAATAATTATATTAAACTTACATCATTCAAATATGGGCATTCAAACTCTTCCGAGCCTTCAAAAAGTAGCATATGGACAAGTATATACACACCACAGCCAAATCATATGCACCTTTTTTCCATCTTCCTTTGACTTCGTCATTCCCCATAAACCCATATCATCACCTTGAGATTGTGGGATTTCATAATGTTGGAAAAGACTTGAAACTCCATCAGCAATGATTGAACCGAGAGTCTCCATCATTTTCTTATATTCCTTATCACCGTCCCAAATCTTATTATCAATATAAAAAACAGTTTTTTTGTTTGTGTCCAAAGACAAACAGGACAAAATGATTAGCTCCTTTAAGCAAAATTGGGAAAAACACCTACAAAATGAATAGAAGTATAAACTCACTAGATGAGAATAAAAATAATTATATCATCACATAATAATATAAAAAATAATAACACTATATCATAAGGAAACACACTATTTGATATACAGACACACTATATCACATATAAATCCACTATATGTTTGTATAGTACTTGTATCATAAGGAAATACACTATATCATAAAGAAATACACTATATGATATACGTACACACTATATCACATATAAATCCACTATATGTTTGTCAATTTATACTAAGAAATGCTTTCATCATAATTTCAAAAACAAATTTGTCTTACCAATTCAACACCAAAGATCCAGTTTTGAAATGTTATTCAAGTCTTGAATTTGAAACTTCCAACATGTTATCAAATCATCAATGCGTTTAGCATCGGTTTCATTTTCAAGCACATGTAATAATGCAACTATCGCAACATAAGAGCTCATATTATCAATAAATAAATAATGCGGCAAAGATAAAGAATTCAACACCATAAAAATATATTAGAAAAAGTCCTTACACTCGAGAAGAAGTAAAGTAAAACTTTTTTGGAGGAGAAGAGAGACTCGAGTTCATTCATATTCATCATTCTTGCCCAATTATCTATAAATCGATTCAAACATCTCGGTCTCGTAGCAACCGGTCCAAATCTCACTCCGAGGTATAGAGAAGAACACTTCATCCAATTGAAAGATCTCTTCACCGCAACGAGCAACCAAATTTTAAGCATATTTTCAATAAAAACAATACATTAAACAAATTTCATTCAAAAATTTACCTCCCATCTAAAGGATGTTGATTTTCGTAACAATAATCAATGGCCTCCCCTTAAAAATATTGGGAGATCTTGCATCACATCTTCAAAATCTTTCATCATCTTTGAAAGATGAGTGAAAGGACCCTCAATCGCATATTCATCCAAACCTTAGAGTTGACTTGGCTGGACCCCTAGACAAAGCATTTTGGAAAACAGTCCATGTATTCTCCTCCACGGACATGTCCTCGCCAGATCATAAAAAACGTTGTCGACAACGTTCGATGATGTCATTTGTCTTCGACTCATTTGAGTCACTATAAAGCTAGGGAAAGCAAGAGAGGACAAGGATTAGACACCTCTTCCCAACCAACTGGCAAATCCTTCACAAAGATATGCAATCGATGCCATTTCATCAAAGTACTTCGATAAATTGAACTTGACAAAATTTTGTCAAGATCATCTTGGGAAGGATTATCGAAGGAGGATTGCTAGCCACATAAGAGTCCTTCAAACTCTTTAAAGCATCTATGTGGCAATGAGAGAGCTTCCAAATCCCTCTTCCACAAAGAACCACATAGCATGAAGCTCCTACAAAAATCAAAACAAATTACTAAATTGTAATAGTCTATCAAAACAAGACTAACTATATGAAAATAACACCAACTATATGAAAATAACACTATATTAAAAACGGCACATTATTCAATTTTTACAAGGAACTATATCAAATATTAAAACCACACACTATACCACATACATACACTATATCATATAGACCAACACTATATCAAACCAAATACACTATATTAAATTATTCTAAATTTTTACACTATAAGTAACACACTACAGTACACACTATATCACATACAATACCACTATATCAAATACAACACCACTATATTAAACACAAACATAATATCACATACCAGCATCACATAACCACACAATCACATAAAACTACACTATATCACATAAAACCACACTATATCACTCAAAATTCTACTATATCAAAAATTAATATTATTCTAAAATTTGAACTTACATCTCTAGCTTGTGCAGTAATTTCTTCATCAGTGAGACTTCCTGGTGGAAGCTCAAACTGAATATGAAGCTTGCCCTTCACCTTCCTCTTGGGCGCAGCCTTCTTTGGTACATCAGTACTTCTACTTCCTCCACTTCCTCTATCATCACTCAATACAGACGTGGTACATACTCAACTTCAATTTTTTTTGAACAAGGCTTCATCAGGAGAAATCAACTTGCCCATCATCAGTGAAGTAAAACTTAGCACTTATTGGATAAGTTTCATCCAGCAAACCACTTCCAAACTTATCACATAGTACTTCACGACGAATTCTCTTGGCAATTGACTCATTATTCCAATGACCCAACAGAGGCAGTCGTGTTGGAGGCACGCCATCACCAATCTGTAGGTGATGGAAGTAAATCAACTGTAACAATACTATACACCCAGTATAATGCCCCCGAGCACCTTTAGCAAACAGTGAATTCTTGAACAACACATTCGCATGCATCAACCTATCTAAAATATATTTACACCAATTCAAACGAGGAATTCTCCGAACCTCATTTACAAAGAAGAACAAGTCTCAAATCCAAGTGTGTTATTTGCAAATCGGAGCTAAAAAAGAAGAAAAAGCAAATAACACATACAACTTTTGAAAAATCTCGCCACCATCAACTAAATTCCTTAACACAAAGATAAACAAAGCTAGACAAAGAAATTTGCCCTTTATCCCGATCAACTCCAAAGTACTCCCTCCAACTTGCTTAACTCAAAATGCGGATTCTCCGCATTAGGTCCCCCGGACACATCCACCACATCCCGTCCTTCAACCGCAGGGAGTCAAGCACATCATAAACATCAAATTGATTAACCTTGAACTCTTTTGCATAACCTACCTTAAACATACCGGACCCACCATCAAATCTCTCCACCAACCATCCACTTAAAGAATTATTAGTCCCGGAAATCTTTAAACCAAAGAAAGATCCAAAACCAATTTCTATAACAAACTTTTTTCTCGTTCAACACTAAAAGCTTCATTCGACTCACAAAGCCTTTTACCACAGCAAGTAGTTTTGAACACGTTTACCCTCTGTCCTTCAGCATCAATGTATATTTTCCTCTTCTTTGGAGCTTGGAAGGTATCCTTCGAACTACACCTTTTACCCTTTTCTTGCTTTTTGCTTCTTCTTTTGTTACAACGGGATTACCAAGCATCGGTTCCTTCATTACCGGGAACTTTAACGGAATCAATTCCCGCACTAACGGCGGGATTAGCAAAGATCACTTCTTCCATCCTGCACGTTCAACGGATGGATTACTAACATCATGTCCAGCGTGTTCTGCAACAAAAAACAATTGTATAGAACATACACTATATCAGCCAAAAACACACTATATAATGTCAAAACATACTATATCATGGACAAATACACTAATACAACACTAACATAATATATAAATGTCAAAACACACTATATGATGTCAATATACACTATAATCAAAAACACTGTCAAAGAACTATCACGGATTCACCAGCAACACTATCATTTCAAAATACACTATATCATTTTAAAATACACTATATCATATCAATATACACTATATCATCTCAAAACACACTATATGATATCAATATACACTATCCAAAACAACGCCATAGAACTACTACAAAGAACACTATATCATTTTAAAATACACTATATCATATCAAAACACACTATATCATCTCAAAACACACTATATGATATCAATATACACTATCCAAAACACTGCCATAGAACTACTACAGCAACACTATATCATTTAAAAATACACTATATCATATCAATATACACTATATCATCTCAAAACACACTATATGATATCAATATACACTATCCAAAACACTCGCCATAGAACTACTACAAGAACACTATATCATTTTAAAATACACTATATCATATCAAAACACACTATATTATTTCAAAATACACTACCATTTCAAGACTAATAAAAAGTAGTATAATTACAAATACACTATATATTTACAAAATAAACTATATCATGTCAAAATATACTATATCATCACAAGAAATAATACAATTACAAATTATCACAAAACCTAAAAATAAAAAACTCCAACAATCGCACAAAAATCAACAAAAATTTATCATGCAAACGATAAAAATCGCACAAAAATGAACGAAGAGTAATTAAAACTTAAAAAAATCGAAACTCTAAAAAATCGCACAAAAATGAATGAGGAGTAATTCAAACTAAAAAACATCAAAACTCCAAAAATTATAAGAAATTATAGTAAAAACCAAAATCAACAACATAATTACCATCAGTATGAGCAGTTCTACTAACACCAGGAAACTCCGATTCCTCTGCACGACCACCAAGAGATGAACGCAAACCTCGACGTTTTGGAAAATTCCGATACCGATCGTCTTCCTTCCCATTGCTAAATTCAAACGAAAAGATTACACGTAACCGAACTTGAAGAGAGAGAAATGAAGAAGTTAGGGCAAAGAAGATGAGAAGTTATTACCGAGAGACAAAATGCAGAAGTTACAAGAGAACGAAGTAGTGGGAAGAAGTTATGAGGAGAGAGAAGATCTGAGGAAATATGAGGAGAGAGAAAATCCGAGGAGAGAGAAAAACTCGAGGCGCCAAAAACTGAAAAGCGTAATCATTACTATTGTTCCCTCAACTCACGTGATATGGATCGGGTGCACACTAATTAGTGTGCACCGGGTTCATATTAGTTTTTTTGTTTGAAAAATGATATAAGTTGCAATTAACCCTAAAACTAGTAATATTCAAAATCAGCTTTACTACATTGAATGACAAACAATTCTTTCTTTTCAATACCCCTAACACCGATCTCAACATTTATTTTTGCTGACAACACGGGGTTTACTAACAAATCTTTAGATGTTTGATAGTTATTGAGGTTTATAGGAAATTTGTTACAAATCTTAAGGATACACACTACAATTATCTAATCGTTATGGTACGTTGTACAATCTGTTAAAAGGTCAGGAACACCAAATGAAACTCCCTTTATAAAAACAAATAATTCTACTGCCTCGTTTTATAGGGTCATTAGCATGACATAAGCCCTACCAGAAATGAAATCCTATAAAAAAAAACTTAACCTAACAATAATAATAAAAAATAAAAACTAATTTCGTTCAATGACACAAAACCATGGTCCATAATGAAAAGTGCCACTAATCCAACTCGCAACAAGGGTCGATATAAATGTCACAAAATACATCATTTAGTATTGACTCTTAGAATTACCAAATCTCAAACATTATATATGAAACCTCACTGATTATTTATTTATAGATCGACATTTTGCTCTGGAATCATTTACTCAGGACATGATATATATACATACATACATAAACAACAACAACAACAACAACAACAACTAAGCCTTTTTCCCAAAGTGATTTGGGGTCGGCTAACATGAATCGTCAACTGAAACCGTTACCAGAGGAGATGCCATCGCAAAGAGTGATAAAAGGTTTTTTTTTTTTTTTTTTTTTTTTAGAATTTTTAAAGAATTTTTTTTTTTTTTTAAAGCAAGGTTTACACCAACAAGTTTTAAAAGAGGTTTTCAACAAAAGGTTTTAATACCAACACAATTGAGAAAAACAAATAAATGCAAGAATCACACCCCTTCCTCCACATGGATACCGCCCTCCACCCACTTCTATCCAACGTCATGCTCTCCTCAATCCCAAGTAACCTCATATCACTTTCAATTACCTTCATCCAAGTCATCTTAGGTCTTCCCCTACCCCTTACAATTTGGTTACTCCTCCACTCTTCAATTCTTCTCACCGGTGCATCACCTGATCTCCTTTTCACATGACCAAACCATCTTAACCGATTCTCCCTCATCTTTTCTTCAATGGATGCAACTCCAACTTTTTCCCGGATCACTTCATTTCTTAATCGGTCTTTCCTTGTGTGGCCACACATCCACCGCAACATACGCATCTCCGCCACGTTCATCTTATGAACGTGGCATTGTTTCACCGCCCAACATTCGGTGCCATATAACAAAGCAGCCTAATTGCCGTACGGTAGAACTTTCCCTTCAAGCTTTTGGGAATGCCGGAATCACAAAGGAATCCGGTTGCGCTTTTCCACTTTAACCAACCCGCGTTAATTCTATGAGCCACGTCTCCATCCAGTTCTCCATCCTTTTGGAGAATGGATCCTAGGTAACGGAAGACGTTCGATCCTTGAACCACTTTGCTATCCAAAGTGACCGTCCTCGCCTCGCCGTTGTAACCCCACCGAACTTGCACTCCATATACTCCGTCTTACTTCTGCTCAATCTAAAACCCCGGGCTTCTAATGTATGTCTCCACAATTCCAACTTTCTCTCAATACCTTCCTTTGTCTCATCAATCAACACAATATCATCCGCAAACATCATACACCATGGTATATCATCTTGAATTGACCTCGTTAGTTCGTCCATGACTAGGGCAAAGAGAAAGGGACTAAGTGCAGAACCTTGATGCACTCCGATCGTAATAGGAAACTCTTCTGTCCTCCCCACCGTAGTCCGCACACTCGTAGTTGCCCCCTCATACATATCCTTGATGATATCTATATATTTTTGTGGAACACATTTCCTTGCCAACGCCCACCAAAGTATTTCTCTTGGTACTCTATCATATGCCTTCTCCAAATCAATGAAAACCATATGTAGATCCTTCTTCCAATCACGGTAATGTTCCATTGTTTGTCTTAAGAGGTGGATGGCCTCTATAGTCGATCTTCCAGGCATAAATCCAAATTGGTTCTCCGATATCTTCACATGTTTCCTAAGTCTTTGCTCAATCACCCTTTCCCAGAGTTTCATCGTATACATACATACATATATAGGAAAATTTGTGACAAAAGACCAAATAAAACAATCTTCTTCTCTCAAACTGCCTTACAAAAAAAGTTATGAGAAACTACCTTTTATGAAAAGCAAAATTGGCCTCAACACCCTGAACTATAGCTCGGGTGCACCCAACACCACCAACTACGACTAGTAGCCTAAACACCACCAACTATGGAGTGGGATGCATTCCGTACCATAAATGAGGCCGGAAGCCTAAAATGTTGCCGAAGACGGTGGGTTTTTATGGTACAGACTGCACCCCACCACGTAGTTGGTGGTACGGACTGCACCCCACCCCGTAGTTGGTGGTGTTTAGGCTACTAGTCATTGTTGGTGGTGTTGGGTGCACCCGAGCTATAGTTCAAGGTATTGAGGCCAATTTTACCTTTATGAAATTGTTGCTGCAAATATACCACCCATCGAGTTTTGCCTAAATCATCAAATTTACTAGCATTGATATTTTTTCTGCCCTTTGTTCTGCATTCCTTTTCCCTCCTTAGATTTTTCTTTTCATTTTTTTGGGCAGTTGAAAAGAAAATAGACAATAGCACATAACTTTACTTCATATTGTTGTCTCGTTGGTGATGGCTACTGCTACTGCTGCAGCACCTACCCCCACCGAGGAGGTGTGTGGTGGTTAGATATGAAAATATATATATGAAGGGTCAAAGAACATGGAGAGGAAAGGAAAACAAAAAGGATATGACATTAAATTTAGCTCAATTATGGGATATTTATTATTTAGTGGGTGGTACCTTTTTTGCAATCCAAATGTTATAAGGTATAGTTCTTCACAACTTTTCTTATTAAGGTAGTTTTGATACAAAACAGTGTTTTATAACGTTGTTGCCCATAAATTCAGCATATTTATTTTTTTATCAAATTGGTATTTAACTTTACTCATATGACATGATTTAGAAGTGGGAGATAATCACGTCCAAAGAAAAACGGCTTGAACACATGAGAAGCTTGAGCTTCAATATAGTCAAGTTGCTCCTTGAAAAGGTGCATATAAACAATCCAATCCCCATTTTCTGATGGAGTAGGCATAGGCATCACATAACCACAACTGCCTCCCCAAGGAAAATGGTAAGATCCGAATATCGGTTTGCCCCACCCGAAATCCACTTTAGAGACTGGAAATCTCAAGCCCGACGACACCACAAAGGCCGGCCCATCTCCATCCTTGGTGCAGTAGATCTTTGTCACAGCAGGCTCAGGACGATGGACCTCAACCCAATCAACGAGGCCTAAGAAATGATCCTTTGTTGCTGCATTTTCTATGAAATCATGTACCAATTCTGCTGTTTTACAAAATGAGTTTATCATTAGATCACCACATTTTTGCTCACCAAAAGGTATTGTTAACACGTTTCCGAAGTACGAGAAATAGGCTTGTGCTTTCTCTTGGCATTCTCCGTTGCTTAATCTACCTCTGCCTGCAATAATAATATTCACACTTAAGATAAGTTTGAAACAAGTTTAGATTCTTTAAAATAAGTTTCTTGATATTTAAAGCGAAATTAAAAAACGAAAATGATATGCACACTTGCACAATGGTAATTTGAGTGAAAGACAATAATAAAAAAGTAGTATTTAGTGTATCACTTCCACCCATAATTAATAGTCCACATTTCATTTCATCGTCATATATGTGAAAGTAAAAGCAATAATTATTACGTATTTTGTGATTATTCAACCTGGTATCTCTCAACTTGGAGTGAGAAATGTTGGACTAGGGCCAAATTTGTGTCAATTTTTTTAAGAGAGGCCTGAAAATGGCTGCGAAGAGGGGACGTGATGGGTTTGATTGGTCGCCTTAGTGATGCTGGACTCTAGTATTGATGGCCAGTGGTTAGAATAATGGACAAATGATGTATTATTATTGTTTCGGTGTTGAAACGGTGGCGGACTCAGAGATGTCCGTCAATAAGAGTGGGCGTCCGAGACTGAAAGTCTGCAAGAGAACAAACGTAAACTACCCTCGGGGGATGCGAGGAAACCCCCTCCGACGCTCAAGTCAGTGTATGTCCGAAAAGGATTTAGAGAGAGAGAGAAAGTAGTGTTTAGAATGTACCAGCAGAATAGTACCATCTGGCTATTTATAGTAGTACTGTTCATCTGACAGGATGCGTAATCCTTTGACACGTGTATGACTGTGATGAGTCTGACTGGAGGCAAGATTCCCCTAGGTTGTCCTTTACTGTGGCCGCGAACACCATCTCGGACTGTTATTAGAAATGACTTGGATTCTCTTGGTGAGATCGCGTCTTAAGTTATTCATGTCGGCCACAAGTAGTGTGTCCGACAGTGAACTTGGGAGTACCCATACAACTAGCCCCCCCAGCATCATTGGGGGTCGTGACCGGCATTGATGTTATATTGAGGACGCGAGGGAACTTGTGCATGCTGAAGAATTATCTCGTGCTGCCACGTGTTGAACTGCGGATTTCGAAAAGTGCAATCATCACCCAATTTTTTTTTTTGGAATCCCACTCATTTTCTCTATTTTTTATTAGGGTTTGCTCAGCAAATGACACTTGTCATACATCTAGAAGGGCAGTTGATGGGACACTTCATCCTATCGTTCGATTTTCGCATTTATAAAGTAAAATCAGTTTTCTTTTCTGTTTTACTCTTCATCTTCAACCTTCTTGAACTTCTCTGGTTGGTGCGATTTCTCCAAGAACTTCGAACCTCCTTTTTCTTGCCAAGATCTTAGCTTTTTGCAACCGAATCACCTTAAAAGTATTCTGGGCTACTGCTCGTTCATTATTTTTGAAGAATTTTGGTCATTTTCTCCCCTTTTCATCTGGGTTTAGTCGAGGGTTTTCTTCCAAGTTTTCAATTTTTCCGGCGAACTTATTTTCTCCGGTGCTGTTGACTTTAGGAGTTCTTTTGTTCGTGCTTTTGGGACATTCTGCTGCACTTTTCTGGGAATTCGCTTGATTTTCCGGTCATTTTTCGGTCGACTTTTTCTCAGGTACCTTTTTCCATCTTCCCTTCAACTGCTCTTTTTTGTTTCTTTCTTGCTTTGGGACTATGTCGGACCGTTCAGATAGCCAAAAGACCTTGAGTGATAACTTTTTGTCTAAAAGCGACCCCTCATCTCCCTCTTCCCCTTATAACGGACATAGTTCATCTACTTCAAGTCCTAGGGAAGGAAAAACTCGTCTATTAGCCGACTTGCCCTTAACTGCCGACCGGGATAGGGAACTTAGATCCAAATTTCTTAATGATCGTTCTACTCCTGAACAAGAAAATTTGACCTCTCAATATTTGTCCGCGAGGATGAGTGGTGATTGGCAAACTCTAAGAGAATTACGGCACCAAATCTTAGCTCGTCAGACCGTTAGGAATCGTCCCCCTAATATTGTTCCCAAACTTGATGTTCAGCCGTTGAGGGAACATGCTTGGTTAGATGACCTAACAGATGTTGGGGTTGTAGTGGCGGATGATTTTTACGACCGCCTTGCTCATGATGTTGGTCCTTCTCATCCACCTGTTGTTGATCTAGGTTCAGACAACGACTCTCTTGCTACAATGGACGAGACTGATGTTGGTCCTTCTACTTCTGGCCGGGATAAAAGTATTCGTCAAACTGAAATTGCTTTAGGGGAAAGTTTCAGCATACCCCCTAATTCTCGGCCCGAGCCAATTCCTAACAGCGATGATGTTGAGCATTCCCGGATTTGGCTACCGGTGGATTATAGTAGTGGTCCGAAATCAACAGCCATCTGCAAAACCTGGCGGTAGTGTGCCATAAATCTCAAGTACTGCGAGGTTGCGGAAAAATTATATGCCTTCCCGCCCGAATATAAATTGGTGATCCCGGACAAGGAATCAAAGGTGAATAATTGTCCGGCAGGGCACATAGCTGTTTACGCGCACCATTTTGAATTTGGGTTGCGCTTTCCTTTAGATTTGACCTTGGTAAGAATTTTGAAAGCTTTTAACGTCTGCTTGGCTCAGCTGACGCCCTTGGCCGTTAGAAATCTGATCGCGTACATTTGGACCTGTCGCTATTTAGGTTTCCCTGAGACGCTCAATCTTTTCCGTCGGCTTCATTGGCTGCGACGGAATGGATCCAGCGAGAAGGGATGGTGGTGCTTAATGACGGCCAAAAATAAGCTTACCGTCTACCCTAAGCTGACCGGGTTAAAAGGTTGGCAACCAGCTTTTTATTGGGTTAAAGTGCCGGATAACTTCCCTATTCGCCGCCATTTTACTAAGCCGATCACCCGAATGGAGGATATACCCTCTTATGGTCTTTCTGCGGCCGAACAAAAGGCCTTTGACTATTTTGAGTCCGAGCTTGGGACTGTTATTGTTGACGGTGAGGATACCGAGGGAAGGATCCCCTGCAAATGGCTCCCCCGTGCGAAGTATATATTGGGAAACGAGCCTATATCGGCTTTGTTTCTCTGCCGGACCCACCCAGAAGGTTTGCCTCTTGACTCATGGTTCGACATAGGACTTATTTTTTGTTGATTAACACAATACTAATCCTTATCGGCTTTGCTTTTGCAGGTCTTGTCAGTTTAGATCTTGAGGTGTTAGGTCTCAACGAGGACTTAACGCCAATGTCTCAGTTGCCTGATGACCCTGTCTTTGATTACGATACCGCCCATGGCCTTACTGGCGGCCCGCGTGGCGCTGATCGTGGTCGCGGTGGTCGTAACACTGGTCGGGCCAGTACCCGACGTTGTGGTCGTAATCCCGGCTGATGGGACCAAGTTATGTGCGATTATAGAGTGTTGAGAAGTCCATTTTGCTAAGGTTTAAGGTTTAAGAAGGAGAGTTTTACTAAACTAAACCTTAGTGTAGAGAAGAGGGAGTTATGATGAATTTATGATATTAGAGGAGATTTAAGGATATTTTGTGATTCCATATGCTCTTGATCATTCACAGCTCTACGGCATTGTGTGTCCACCATGGACGTTGAAGAGCCCACCTAGAGCGTTTGTGGAGAAGGTTGGAGCTGGGCACCAAACACGCACTCGCGCATATCGAGGGGTAGTACGATCTTGGCAGCGTCGCATGCCCGAGCCGCGCACAATCATCGCACGACTCGCGCATATCTAGCTGAAGAGTCTCGCGGGACGGTGTCGAAGGCCCGAGCCGCGCGCTAGGCCCGCTCGACGGCTCGGCGCGCGAGTGAAGATTGGATGCTTGGCAGCACGACATGCCCGACTCGCGCGCATGTCCTGCGCGACCCGCGCACATCGAGCGAAGTCTAGGTTTTGGGCGGCAAGCCCAAAGCCCGACTCGCGCACTATAAGAGCCCGACTCGCGCACTTCGACGCGGCTGCGATTCTTCGGAAATTTTTAGCTTTCCTTAGGTTTTATTAATGAAAAGAAAACGTTTTGTGGGATATCTGGTAATTTCTGAACTAAATTAGAGAGGATAGAGAGAAGAACCCTAATCCCTTTTTCTCCCTTTTTGAGTTTCTAATCATGAGTTTGAAGATTTGCTTGATGGATGCTATGTCGATTGTAGCCTAAATCTAGTCTTGAGAACGGTTAATTAAGCTTCGGTCTACTATTGTGAGGTTTCTCTTTGTTAACTTGTTCTTAATTGTAATTGTGATTTCTTGATTTAAATCTATGATTGTGGTATGTATTGCTAGGAGTACTACTAGTTTATACATTCGATTTTTCATTTGCTAGGATTTAGAATTGATGCTGATTCATCTATTCTTCTTTCATGAGTAGCAATCTAGGGTTTGATTAATGAATCTGATTATTCTTGATTAATCACTAGAGAAATCACAAGTTCCAATTTGAATATGTTGTGCTAGCAATTTGTTAATTGGCTCATTGTTTCCTAGTTCGTTGATGTTCTTTTGATTTGAATTTAATCTCTGACTAGATTAGATTAATCATTAGTTCAAGTTTAATGATCATCTGATTGTGATTGTTTAACGGTACTTTTGAGGGAAAGGAATTTGATTTCCAGCTTTGAGTAATTAAGAGTAAAGTTGCATGTTGGAGAAACCAATGATCAAAAGTATGAATCGAAGTGGCCATTAACCGAACTCAAGATTCTTCTCTTCTTGATTACTTCACTTCTTTATTATACTTTAGTTCTTCGTATTTATTTATTCATTTATTTAATCACAAAACTACGCAAAACCCCCATTTGATCTATTATAAGCACGAGTTAGTCCCCAAGTCTCTGTGGATTCGACCCTACTTGCCACTTACATTTATTTGTATTGGAAAGAAGGAAAATAAACTTTTATCTTTGGTAGCGCGTACGACCGCGTCCCACCAAATTTTGGCGCCGTTGCCGAGGACTTGGCAATTACTAAAACGTGTTTATTGTAGATTGTGTTTTGGAATTTCACTTTTTGATTAGTATATGGTTGGCACCCGTGCTACTAACCAAGATTGTGTGGATTACGATCCCGAGTTAGAATTGAATCTTTTCAGGTTGCGAAAGGAATTGAGAAGAAATTTTCAAGAACTTCCATTTTTATTGAATTTAGAAGAAGAAATGCCACCTAGGATGGAGACTCGTACTCTGAGGGAGCTCACTGCTCCTAATATTGATCAACAACCATTGTGTATCATTTTCCCAACACCGGAGGCAGGCACGACCTTCGAGCTCAAGTCAGGGCTCATTCATCTATTACCATCTTTCCATGGGCTCAGTGGTTAAGATCCTAACAAGTTCCTATCTGAGTTCCATGTTGTGTGCTCAAGCATGAAACCGAGTAATACCACGGAAGAGCAAGTTAAGATGAGGGCATTTCCTTTTTCTCTTAAGGATACGGCCAAAGATTGGCTATATTATCTTCCTCCGGGGTGTATCTCCAGTTGGTCTGAGATGAAGAAGCGGTTCCTTGATAAATATTTTCCCACTTCAAAGTCGTCCACACTCAAGAAAGAGATAAGCAACATAGAGCAGAGATATGATGAACCTTTGTATGAATATTGGGAGCGTTTTAAGAGATTATGTGCAAGCTGCCCGTATCATGGATATAGTGAGGAAGATCTAATCTTATACTTCTATAATGGACTTTCTGATGATGATGTGCGGATGATTAATGCAGCTAGTGGTGGATCGATCATAAATAAGACTCCAGCGAACGCTAGAGCTTTGATAGAGGAGCTTTCTGAAGGCTCCAGACATTTTAGTAGGCGATCCACCCACGAGAAGGTGAATGTGGGTAGCTCAAACACGCAAAATCCCAAACTTGAAGAACAGGTTCAAGCTCTTACCTCACTAGTAAGAGAGCTCATTGTTAAGGGACACACACAACAAGTTAAGGCGTGTGGGATATGTGCTTCAGATCACCCCACTGATTATTGCCCACAACTTCAAGAGGGGTCTAGTGCGGAAGTCAACGCTCTTGGTTTTCAAGGCTCCGGGAATCAAAGGAGATATGATCCTTATTCCAATACATACAATCCTGGTTGGAGAGATAATCCGAGGTTGAGATATGGGAATGAGCAAGGTAACCAACAACCCACACAATATCATCAACAGCAACAACAGTTCATGAGACCCCAAGCTCCATTCAGAGTCATCATCAGGGTCAGAATTCAGATGTGAGGCAAAGTTCAACAATGTCTACTGAAGATATGATCAATGCCTTAACCAAGAATGTGACCACCATGCAAGGGAATATGGTACAGTTTCAAGAGGAAACCCGCTCTAGTATAAGGAATTTGGAAACACAGATGAGCCAGGTTTCGAGTGCAGTGAGCAGGCTAGAGGCTCGTGAATTGGGAAAATTACCCTCCCAAACTGAAGTAAACCCAAAGAAGAATGTGAGTTCTATCATGATAAGGGGTGATACACAGCTGACAGAGGGAGAGAGCATGGTTGCAAGAAAGAAGGAAGTTACTTTACTTCCAAAGCATCAACCTCCCCCACCTTTTCCAGAAGCTTTGCGGGCCGATAGAAGGTATGAACGTAACAAAGGTATATACGAGCCCATATGCGAAAGTGAGGTAAGTTCTCCTATTTTAACAAAAGTAGAGAAAATTAGTGAGCATGTTTCTGCTATTTCTCATAATGCACTTCCTCCCAAATATGATGACCCAGGCATGTTTACCATCCCTTGCACTATTAATGACATTGGTATTCCTAAAGCTATGTTAGACTTAGGGGCTTCAATTAATGTGATTCCATTTTCAATATATAAGTCTTTAGCGCTTGGCCCTTTGCATACAACAAATGTCATAGTGCAATTAGCTGACGGATCCCACTCTTATCCCAAGGGTAAGGTAGAGGATGTATTAGTTCATGTTGGTAAACTTCAGTTTCCTACTGACTTTTATGTACTGGACATGGAGTCTGATTGTCATATTTCTCCTGTTCTTTTAGGGAGACCGTTTTTGAAAACATCCAGTACAAAAATTGATGTTGGTGCTGGAACATTAACTGTGGAGTTTGGGGGACATTTAGAAGCATTTGGTATTCATGAGTCTAAGAATTCCCTAGCGACTGAACATCCCTCATGCTTTGTGGGTACTATTCAGTCCATAGTGTGTGATACATATGATACCAGTGAGGGACATGAGTCATTAGATGTAGTGAGGTTGCAAAAACATGAGAGACCACCTAATTTATCGCATAATTTTACACCGTTATCACTAACGCTAGCCTTGCGGCAGAAAATGTCTCATCAAGCTTACAGTACAAGTGTTGGAACAAGGAGTTGAACCACCCCCGGACTGATTTTGGGAGGTATAAGGTCGAGCTAACGACTTTAAACTAGCGCTACTCGGGAGGCAACCCGAGCCCCTTTTTCTTTTCTTATTTCTTTTTCTTTTCTATTTTTCTTCCTTTTCTTTTTATTCTTACTCTTAAACCTCGCCATTTTAATACTCCACCACAACAAATTATCCTTCACCCACCATTCCCCCTCTTGTTTCCCGAACTATAATTCAAAACACTTTTAGTCAATCATAATCCAACTTAAGCCAAAATACATCAAAAGACCTTTGAGAAGTGTCCATTTGAGAGACGTTGGTGAAATTGGAGGGTCGAGATTGATGAAGGAGTGCACGAGCAATGCTTACGAGCAATGATGCGCATTTGCATACTGGATTTGGTTCTACTGTAAGGTGCAAATTTCTGAAATTATATTCTCCTCGTGAATTTAATTTTGGATTAGTCATTTACTTGGGTGTTATAGGGAGTCGGGTTGTGAGATGGTGTGTGTGTGTTTGTCGTCCATGTGTTCTCTTATGTTGTTGGGGTGTGAAGTGTTTTAGTTTGGTATTGTTGAAGAAGTGAGAATTTTTGTGAGAGTCGGTTTTTGAGTGTTCCCCTTCTCGTTTCTTGTGTTTTCTTGTACTTGCTCTCACATTGAGGACAATGTCTTGATTAAGTCGGGGGGGAGGAAATTCTCATTGTTCTATTTGATGCTTATTTTATTTTTGAAAAAAAAAAACAAAAAGAAAAAAAAAACAAGAACAAAAGTGATGAAATGAAACCCGCTGAGTTGAAAACCCGCAAGGGCGGGCGACTCAGGCAAAAATGGGGGCTCGGATAGGTTGAAAACCCGAAAGGGCAATCTATGCAAAAAGTGGCTAATTAGAGCGGGTGAGATGGTGAGCTCATAAATGAAAAAAAATGTGTGTGAAGCTAGGATGAAAACCCGAAAGGGCTCCTAGGCAAAATGAGAGATAAAAGAGAGAAAATTTGAAATCATTTGCCGGAGTTGGTGTCATAAGGAGGATTGGTGATATAAGGAGTGTCTCGGGTAGGTTTTTCATCTTGATGTTCGGAGTTAGAGGTCAATAGGTTAAAGCTCGCTCATCATGGGAGGAATAAGGAGTTTGGTGTTGTGATTGTGTTTAGATGGTCCAAGTTCGAGTCCTTTGAGATTTGTGAGGATTCGAATTTGCTTTTGTCATTTCATGACATGAGGATGGTTGTGGTGTTGTGCAGATTGGAATGGCTTTGATTCCTTTGAGATCTTTTGGGGTTCAAAGTCATGTGTTTTTATTATCTTGGTGTTGAGCATAGTATGAGAGTGCTATTTATATTATTTCAGGAGAGCTTTTAGTTCAAGTGTGGGGGTGACTCTCACCCTTAGACTTGGCTCTGAGCGAATCAGGAGAAATAGCAAACTTTTATCATACACTAGGATGGAGAGATAAGGGGAGTAGTGAAAAGTGAGCAATGGCTTGGAAGGGGTTCCTCATTGACCTTTATTTTGAGTTTACTCGAGGTCGAGTAAAGTTCAAGTGTGGGGGTATTTGATGGGACCAAGTTATGTGCGATTATAGAGTGTTGAAAAGTCCATTTTGCTAAGGTTTAAGGTTTAAGAAGGAGAGTTTTACTAAACTAAACCTTAGTGTAGAGAAGAGGGAGTTATGATGAATTTGCGATATTAGAGGAGATTTAAGGATATTTTGTGATTCCATATGCTCTTGATCATTCACAGCTCTACGGCATTGTGTGTCCACCATGGACGTTGAAGAGCCCACCTAGAGCGTTTGGAGAAGGTTGAGCCGGGCACCAAACACGCACTCGCGCATATCGAGGGGTAGTACGATCTTGGCAGCGTCGCATGCCCGAGCCGCGCACAATCATCGCACGACTCGCGTATATCTAGCTGAAGAGTCTGCTGGACAGTGTCGAAGGCCCGAGCCGCGCGCTAGGCCTGCCTGACTCACGCGCTGCGAGTGAAGATTGGATGCTTGGCAGCACGACATGCCCGACTCGCGCGCATGTCCTGCGCGACCCGCGCACATCGAGCGAAGCTGCAGTTTTGGGCAGCAGCCAAAGCCCGACTCGCGCACTATAAGAGCCCGACTCGCGCACTTCGACGCGGCTGCGATTCTTCGGAAATTTTTAGCTTTCCTTAGGTTTTATTAATGAAAAGAAAACGTTTTGTGGGATATCTGGTAATTTCTGAACTAAATTAGAGAGGATAGAGAGAAGAACCCTAATCCCTTTTTCTCCCTTTTTGAGTTTCTAATCATGAGTTTGAAGATTTGCTTGATGGATGCTATGTCGATTGTAGCCTAAATCTAGTCTTGAGAACGGTTAATCAAGCTTCGGTCTACTATTGTGAGGTTTCTCTTTGTTAACTTGTTCTTAATTGTAATTGTGATTTCTTGATTTAAATCTATGATTGTGGTATGTATTGCTAGGAGTACTACTAGTTTATACATTCGATTTATCATTTGCTAGGATTTAGAATTGATGCTGATTCATCTATTCTTCTTTCATGAGTAGCAATCTAGGGTTTGATTAATGAATCTGATTATTCTTGATTAATCACTAGAGAAATCACAAGTTCCAATTTGAATATGTTGTGCTAGCAATTTGTTAATTGGCTCATTGTTTCCTAGTTCGTTGATGTTCTTTTGATTTGAATTTAATCTCTGACTAGATTAGATTAATCATTAGTTTAAGTTTAATGATCATCTGATTGTGATTGTTTAACGGTACTTTTGAGGGAAAGGAATTTGATTTCCAGCTTTGAGTAATTAAGAGTAAAGTTACATGTTTGAGAAACCAATGATCAAAAGTATGAATCGAAGTGGCCATTAACCGAACTCAAGATTCTTCTCTTCTTGATTACTTCACAACTTTATTATACTTTAGTTCTTCGTATTTATTTATTCATTTATTTAATCACAAAACTACGCAAAACCCCCATTTGATCTATTATAAGCACGAGTTAGTCCCCAAGTCTCTGTGGATTCGACCCTACTTGCCACTTACATTTATTTGTATTGGAAAGAAGGAAAACAAACTTTTATCTTTGGTAGCGCGTACGACCGCGTCCCACCACCGGCCGTACTCCCGATCTCAATGCCGGTCGCGGGGATCAGGATTCTCCACGGCCTGTTGTTGAGGTTCCCGTCCATCGTGGTGGCGGGACGGTGGGTCAGAGGGGACCTCGTGAGACTACCAACGTTGAGGAGAGCCCCAGCAAGAGGCAAGCCTTGGATACTAATGTTGTGTTCGAGACTCAAAACATGGGGTACGCTATTAACATCCCGGTTGAGAGTCCGGTTCGGGAGCCTGCGCCTGCCAGCAACCGTATCTCTCCTCTCAACACTGCTATCGACAGTATTGGGACGGCATTGGCATCTGGCTCCTCCATGCGCCAAAAAATTTATGATGTTCTCAGTGCTCCAAGCTTCTTATGGGTCCGGGAATTTTTTCTCGGATCCATGAGTGGATAGAGCATAAGGAGGTGATCCTGAGTGCCACTGTAAAAGCTGCTTTTTCTCGTCCTCCCACCACTCCTGAAAAAATTTATCAACCCAACTGGGATGTGAGGGAGGATGAGTCTCTCTATGCCGACATCCCGGCCAACGGTGGTACTCTGGGCTATCGTCTCCTGAAGGGCCTTCAGCTGCCCATTGACTGTCCGGCAGACAAGTTCGTGGCACCAGCTGCTCAGCTTGCGCATGATATGGCCGTGGTAAATTTAATTTTTTATTTTTTTTTACATATCTTGACTTTTTATGCAAACCAATAATTCCGCCATTGAGCTGATCGGACAGTATCTTCACTATCAATCACTGGCTGATAATCAAAAGCAATCTCTAGCCGAACTGCAAGCTGCACTTGAAGCTGCTAACACTCGTGCCGATGAAATCCAGCAAGATCTTGACGCTGAGAAGGCATCGAGGGCCGTGATTGATGTGGAGTTGTCTGACTTGCGTATTAAAGCGGGAAAGTTGGAGATGGCCGAGAAGAAGTCTGCTGAGCTGGAGACGGCCTTGGAGTCTACCAAGAGTGAGATGGTTTCTGCTGTTGAAAGAGCGAAGTCTGATGCTGACCATAGAGCTGTGGCGAATTTCAAGAAGTCCGAGGAGTTTATCGGTCTATTAGGGGAGAGGTATGATGGCTTGGTGGCTGCTAAGAGGTGTGTTTGCCATTCCCATCCTACCTTCAACTAGGAGGAAATGAAGACGGCCTTCGCAGAAGGTGTTCATACACGTCCTCTTGAGGGTGAACCCTTCATCTGCGAGGAACACGTGATTGCCAATGTTCTTCCTGTCGCCCAGGATGAAGAGGCGCCTCCCTTGATGTTTTTGGCGGTCATCTCCAGGCTCTTCTGTTGGTTTTAATAGTTAGATTTCTTGTAATATGAATATTGTTATCCAACTCTGAATTCGGCCCATTATGGCATGTAAATTGAATATGCTTTTAATTACAATTACTGTTATCAGTTTCTGATGCCTTTTTGATGGCTGCCCACGTTTTTGCTTGGAGTTGGCCGCCATGCCAGTAATTAGTAATGAAGCTTCGTGTTTACGTAAATTTTCATTTCTCGGTCTGCTTTTGCTTTCACCTCGGATAATTAATCTGCGATATATCGCATCTCCGACACTAATGTATATTATGCCTGTTATTTGGCTATTAGGGCCTGTTGCATGGTCGTTTGTGATCTTTGCCTGTTATATGGCCGCTTTTGATTTTGACTCGTCATATGGTCATTTTAGTACTTGACCGTTATATGGTCGTTTTTGTACGTGACCTCGTTATATGGCCGTTTTGTACTTGACTCGTTATGTGGTCGTTTTGCACTTGACCCGTTATATGGCCGTTTTTGTACTTGACCTGTTATGTGGTCGTTTTTGCACTTGACCTGTTATATGGTCGTTTTTGTACTTGACCTGTTATGTGGCCGTTAAGAATATCAATAGCGTATAATTTAGTTCTGTTGTACATGAGATCTAAACATGATAAGAGATAATTAATCGGGGTGCTAACGGTCGTTTATATTATTCAGACAAGAAAATAATGGCCCTGGGCCCATTACACAAGATGTCTAAACATAATATTTCTTTAGAACACTAGCATTCCAACAGTTCTTCTAAGTTCAATGTTGTCCATTGTTTTCGTGAGCAAAGGAGCCGGGACCAATTTCTTTCGCTATCTCGATATGGCCCCTCCCAATTGGTTGTTAACTTTCCCTCTGTATGAGCCTTTCAAGTGGCGGCCGTCCTTCGCAATACCAGATCTCCCAGCGCTAGCGGCCTTTCCAGAACTCTCTTGTTATAGGCCTTGCTGATATGATCCTTGTATGCAGCAGCTTTAAGCTCCGCTATCAACCTTACATTTGGTAGGAAATCTAGATTTTCAATTAAAGCCTGATCATTGCTCTCTAGATCTTTGTGCTTGATCCGATAGGACGGTCAACCAACCTCTACTGGCAAGACTGCTTCCGTACCGAAAGCTAATTTGAACGAACTTTCTCCTGTAGCTTCCTTTTCAGTTGTTCTATTGGCCCACAATACTGTTGGGACCATATCGGCCCAGGCCCCCTTAAACTCGTCCAACTTCTTCTTGAGAGCTCCTAGAATCTGTTTGTTTGCGGCCTCAGCTTGCCCATTGCTCTGCGGGTGACATACGGCTGAAAATGCAAACTTAACCCTGAACTCGGACAGGAAACTCTTGATTGGTCGACAATCAAATTGCGCTCCGTGATCAAAAACTATTGCAGCTGGTATACCAAACCTTGTCATTATGTTTTGCCAAATGAACTTTTTGACTTTATCTTTGCTGTCGGCTCTTCCTCGATCCATTTTGTGAAATAGTCGATACCAACAATCAAGAATTTTCGGCCACCTATAGCCGTTGTAAATGGTCCAAGGATATCCAATCCCCATTGTGCAAATGGTATTGGACACAGTATGGGCTGTAGATCATTCGCGGGCCTGTTAATGATGGGAGCGAACTTTTGGCACTTATCACACTTCTTGACATAGCTTTGCGCGTCTGCCAACATACTCGGCCAGTAAAACCCGGCCCTCAGGGCTTTCAATGCCAACGCTTTTCCCCCGATATGGTTTCCGCAGATCCCTTCATGGATTTCTTCCAGTATTTTTCCCGACTCCCATGCTGTCGCACACTTTAATAATGGTAGGCTAAAGGATTTCTTGTATAGCTCATTCTGATAGATGATATATCAACTGGCTTGTCGTTTCAACTTTCTGGCTTCCCAAGCATTTTGAGGTAGTGATCCCGTCAGCTTATACGCTACTAGCTCGCTGAACCATTCACCCTGCTGATTGACGGTGTTCACGGTCACAATCTTCTCGGTAATGCTTTTTTCTTTCGTAATTTCCACCATGATTGATCTCGTCTATGTTCAAAGAATCGAGCTTGCTAGCTTAGAGAGTGCGTCTGCTTTGGTATTGTCGCCCTTGGAATGGCTTGAACTTCAAAATGACCCAACTGAGCTATCAATTCTTTGGCCTTCTCAACATATTTTTGGATGTTTGCTTCTCGGACCTCAAACTCACCTTTCAGCTAACCATTGACGAGTTGTGAGTCTGTTTTCAAAGATACACTCTTAGCCCCATCGGCCTATACACATTCTTAATCCAAAGAATTGCGGCCTCATACTCGGCCTCGTTGTTTGATCGTCGGAAAGGTGAACTTAATGGTGTATTCAAAAACATTTCCTTCCGGACTGGTTATCACAATGCCAGCCCCTGATCCACTCACGGCTGATGAGCCATCCACTTCCAACATCCATGTTTCCTTCTCAACTTGCCCTTCTTCTTCGTAAGATGCATCTACGATAAAGTCCGCCAATGATTGGGTTTTTATCGCGGTTCTTGGTTTGTAATGGATGTCATACTCGGACAACTCAACTGCCCATTTCAAAAGGCGCCCTGAACTGTTCATTTTTTGCAATGCTTTCTCCAGAGGTTGATTTGTCAAGACATGAATGGGATGACAGTCAAAATACGGTATGAGCTTTCTGGCCGCGATTATTACTGTCAATGCCATCTTCTCAACCAGTTGATAACGACCTTCTGGCCCATTTAAGATATGGCTGACAAAATATATCGGTTGTTGCCTCTTCTCCTTCTCAACCAACAACACGGTCGCGACAGTCTTCGGCGAGGCCGAGATATATAATTGTAGCGTATCTCCCGTCTCCGATCGAGTAATGGTAGGAAGAGTTTTTAGATGCTCCTTAACCGCGATGAAAGCTTTGCTTTGCTCTTCTCCCCATTCAAACCTCTTGTTTCCTCTTAACAGTGAGAAGAAGGGTAGGGCTCTATCGGCCGACTTTGAGATGAAACGGGTTAACGCGGCCATCCTTCCGGTTAACCTCTGAATGTTTTTGACACCCTTTGGCTCTGGCAGGTCCAGAATAGCACGGACCTTGTCCGAGTTGGCATTAATTCGTCTATTGTTGACCATAAACCACAAAAATTTTCCTGCTCTTACCCCAAATACGCATTTCTTTGGGTTGAGCTTCATCTTGTATCTTCTCAGAGTGCTGAAAGTCTCTTTTAAATCGTCGATGTGCTCGCGGTCAGTCTTGCTCTTGACGATTGAATCGTCCACATAAACTTCAATGTTTCTCCCCTTCTGGTCCGCGAACACCTTGTCGACCAATTTTTGATACGTGGCTCCAGCATTTCTCAAGCCAAAAGGCATTGCTTTGTAATTGAAGACTCCACAGTCTGTGATGAAGGCAGCTTTCTTTCTATCAGCTTCAAGGAGACTGATTTGGTGATAACCTGAAAAAGCGTCCATAAAACTCAATAGCGCATGACCACTAGTGGAGTCTACCAGCTGATCTATCCTTGCCAATGGATAGCAGTCTTTCGGACAAGCTCTATTGAGGTCTGTGAAATCAACACACATCCGCCACTGGCCATTCGCTTTTTTCACCATAACGACATTTGCTAGCCACTCTGGGTAATGACAGACTTCAATGAAATCAGCTGCTAGCAGCTTATCAACCTCTTCCTTGACGGCCTTGTTCTTTTCTAATGAAATATTTCTTTTCTTCTGCTTGACAGGACGAACTGTGCTGTCGACATTCAGACGATGAACCATCACGGCCGGGTCTATTCCCGGCATCTCATCCGCCGAGAACGCAATTACGTCAGCGTTTTCCCGAAGGAGAGTCACCAGGTTAATCCTGACCTCTAGGTCCTTGTCTGTTCCGACAGCCACAGTCCTTTCTGGATCATCCGCCAACATCTCTTGTTTAGACTCTCCGTCGGGTTTGGGTCTTGGCCAGTCATCTGGCCGAATCTCTAACTCTTCCATGGTTATGTCCATGGCGTTTTCATTTTTCTTCTCTGACTGCTCATCTTCGGTCATGGCCTTCTTTTTAGCTCTTTCTTCTTTTCTTGTTGGCGGACTTAAATTTTCGATAGGAATCCTTCTTGCCGGCTGTTTCAAAGCCGTTAAATAACATGACTTTGATGTCTCCTGATTTCCTCTTATCTTTGCTGTCGTACCCAAGTTGGATACATACAGCATAGTCAAATGATAGGTCGACACCACTCCTTGAATATCATGAATTAACGGTCTTCCAATGATTGCATTATATGCTCCCAGAACGTCTACTACCAGGAATTCGGCCATAACATCCCTAGCCTCATTGTTTTCACCGTCTCTAACTGGTAGTTTTATAATCCCCTCAGGTATTGCCGACGCTCCAGTGAACCCTATCACCCAATCATCAACTTCTCAAAAGTTGATAAAAATAAGATATTGGCAGAGCTTCCTCCATCTACCAAAATTCTGTGAATCAAACAATTTGCAACTTTCAAAGTGACCACCAGTGGGTCGTCATGGGGGTACACCACATGTTTGGTATCTTCTACCTTAGAACGACATGGCCGGCATAGCTGGTGGCTTCCTCCAACGGCAACTCTCATTGAAGTTTACCTGATGTCGGAATTCCTTTAAACTAGCCTTTGCTCCACTGACACTGCCGCCATGAATTGGGCCGCCACTGTTCACATGTATTTCTCCTATCCGAGACTGAACATTCTGATCTCTAGATTTAACCAAATCACCTTCACTAGTCTGGACTTTGTATTGAGTGAAATATGCTCTGCGAATAAGATCCTCCAAATTATCCTTCAAGTGCCTGCAATCCTCAGTTACGTGGCCGTGATCTCCATGGAAATCACACCATTTTGTCTTGTCACGGTTCTTGTGAAACATCTTTTTTGGCCGCTGCCATGTATCACTTTCCTTATTCATGGTGAATATTTGTGCCCAGGAAGTTGTGATTTGGGTGTACGCCTCAAATTTATCTTTGCGTTCTCCTCTTTCCCGGTCACCTCGTTCTCAATCACTTCCTTTCTTGACCATATTAGATTCCTTCCTTTCATCTCGGCCCCGATCGTTTTCACGACCCTTGTCCTTCCGTGACTTGTCCTCTTTTTTCTTATCGGACTCACGATACTGACTGCTAGCTGCCTTGTCAAATTCTTCTCCTCTTATGAAATCGTTTGCTTTTCCCAACACTGGCCCCAATGACGTGAAAGTTTTTCGGCCAAGATAACTCCTGAACGCAGTCCCTTCTCTTAATCCCGTCATCAAGGCTAGGACCGCTACATCCTGCTGCAGCCTAGGAATAGATACGGCCTCAACATTGAAGCGCCCAATGTAATCCCGGAGAGATTCTGTTTCCCCTTGTCTGATTGACAATAATTCCCCTGTAGTGCGCTCACGGCGCCTATTACTCACAAAGTGAGTACTGAACATAGATGAAAGTTGAGAGAAGCTGGATACATTACCAGGTTTGAGACTCTTGAACCAAGTCTGAGCTATGCCAGTAAGAGTGGACGGGAAAACCTTGCACCAGATAGCGTCCACCTGCTTGTACAGATACATGTGCCCCTCGTAGGCTGCGACATGATCGTCGGGATCTGAGCTGCCGTCATACTTGCATGATGGCATTTTGATTCTCGACATTGGTTGATTCAAAATTTTCGGCACGAATGGAGAGAGTTTGGGCTTGATTGATAAATGTCCACAAACCGAATAGTTACTAACACCAGTGGTGATGTACTCTCGGTAGCAGCGACTTCGATTCTCATCTTCTGAATTATTAAGATCCTCAGTCTCCATAGCAGCTTCCTCATATTCTGGGTCATCAATTTGTCTTTCCAACTGGCGTTCCTCTTGCGTAAACGTACGCATCCTCCTTACTAGCGTACCGTCAAAGTTTCTACCAGCCATAGCCAGTGATCGTTTACGGTGTTGAACGCCTCTAGTATTAGGAGCAGAAGTGTTATTAGGCTGAGGAGTGCCTTATAACATTTGGATGAAGGATGCTACGGTTTGCAGTTGTTCAGGAGAAAATTGACTCAACTGAGCCAAATTGAATGGAACGCCACAAGTGTTTACCTGAGTTACATTGTTCTCAGGAGTACGCTGGTCGTTGTTACTCTCGGGCACATTGAGGTGGAACTGCGGTGCACCGACGGGTCCGGTGATTGCAGGTTGAGAATATCCTTGGCCGACTTCAAATCCTGGTGGATCACGATTTTGGTTTCCAGTTTTATCCATGACTGCTTCACAGAGATGGGAGACCCCTCCTTCTAGCGCCAAGTTGTTTTGGTGTTGAAACGGTGGCGGACTCAGAGATGTCCGTCAATAAGAGTGGGCGTCCGAGACTAGAAGTCTGAAAGAGAACAAACGTAAACTACCCTCGGGGGGGATGCGAGGAAACCCCCTCCGACGCTCAAGTCAGTGTATGTCCGAAAAGGATTTAGAGAGAGAAGGTAGTGTTTAGAATGTACCTGCAGAATAGTACCATCTGGCTATTTATAGTAGTACTGTTCATCTGACAGGATGCGTAATCCTTTGACACGTGTATGACTGTGATGAGTCTGACTGGAGGGAAGATTCCCCTAGGTTGTCCTAAACTGTGGCCGCGAACACCATCTCGGACTGTTATTAGAAATGACTTGGATTCTCTTGGTGAGATCGCGTCTTAAGTTATTAATGTCGGCCACAAGTAGTGTGTCCGACGGTGAACTTGGGAGTACCCATACAATTATTATTATTATTGTTTTAAAATGTACTATTTAGAATAATGTATAATAATTGAAGGATACTTTTAAAAAAACAAAAACATATAATGGTACACATTAATTTATTAGAGATGTCAAATATTTTTAAAGATCAGATTGCTCTAATAAAGTATATTCTTTTTAATTTTTAGTAAAATATTGTCTTAAAACATTAGTTAAAGTAAAATAGTGAAGCAAGTAATTCTGCTTGTAGAGATGATTTGGCATAGAGCTGATTTGGCAATAAAATGAGAGCCACCACAAAATTGTTGCAGCTTAGAAGCATGAGGAGCAATCCAACCAGCTCCAGCTCGTAACGTTTTTTTTGTCCCAAGAACCTTCTATTTGGAATATAATATCAGCTATACCAACATAATGAAGACCTATATGAATCATGGTAAAGCCAGGGGACATTGTAGAAGAAACTTTTGGCGGATGCAAGAAGCGAAGTTTCTCTTCCAGAAGCTGAAGAAACAGATCATGTTGAGCTGAAGCAACAGAGATAGAAACTAGAACTTGAGCTAAAGAAGAACTATCGCCTCTAAAAAGGTGATTATTACGGGTAATCCAAATACCCCACAAATTGCAACAAATTTGACCAATTTAGAACTTTGAAAACCATCCTGACTGATAAACAGTTGGATATAGGATTTCATCCAATCTTTCAAAGAAATGAAATCATTTAAGTTTTAGTAAATAGCCAGAGCACTATTTTTCCAAATGTTTTGGATTATAGGGCAAATTCTGAAAAGATGAAGGTCATCTTCATCTGCATTATGGCCGAAAGAGCAAGTAACAATTCCCCTCTCGCCAGATTAATTTTAAGAGGGAGAATATCGTAGCATAATTTCCACAAAAATGCTTCCAATCTGGTTTAATATTAAGATGCCAAATAATTTTAAAGATAGCAAAGGAAGGGTCTGTAGAATCCTTAAAGACCAATGAGTTCAGAAAAGCATACCCACTTTTCGTTTCGAAAGAACCTGAAGTATAATGTTTCATTCCAAACCATAATATTAGTAGTATCGGACATATGAAGCTCCATAAATAGGATTGTTTCAGCATTTTTAAAACAACACATCTGCCTGATGAGAGGAATATTTTACTGAGGACGAGGAGTTGCACAAATAAGGTGGCTTACTAAAGAAGATTGAGCTTGACGTAAGGTAATAGACAAATGAGCTGGGGAGTACTCTTGTATAACCAAGGAGAACCAAAAGTGCGAACCTTGAAACCATTACCCACTTTCCAAACACTACCTTTTAATAATAAGCACTCATAATGCATCAAACCTCGAGAACCCCAAGAATTCGTACAACATTTCGTTGGAGAATAACCAGAAAGAAGAGGGGAAGGATGAATTGAATTATAAACTTTACTGAGTAGAGTATTAGGCTTGTCATATAAAGACTAAGCTTTCTTCATAAGGAAAGCTTTATTGACAAGAGAGATAAAACGAATGCCAAGTCCACCCATACATTTACGAAGATGAAGCAATGATTTCTTAATCAAATGAATACCTTTTGATGAATTGACTGCCCACCAAAATCTTGTAATCATGTAATCTAAGGCCGAAGATATGGAGATAGGAATCTCATAACAAGAAATAATATGAGAAATCATTGCTACCAGGATTGTGTTTATGAACACTAATTTGGTAGCTTGAGAAAGCTTAAGCCCATTCGATTGAGTAATCTTAGAAGCAACTTTGTCCAAAAGAATGCAAAATGAAACTTCTTAGTACCCTCCAAGTCAATAGGAGCACCCAAATGAGAACCAAGATGAACAACCTCAGAACAATTAAAGATATCCATAATCTGAAATTTTAATTGAAGACTTAGGCACAATTTACATATTGACCTGAAATGGTTCTAAATTTTGTAATGACATCCCTCAAGCTAAGTGAAGAGTGGGAGTGGCGTTTAAAAAAATCATCACATCATATGCAAAGAACAGATGAGAGATAGAGAGACTTCGTCTTGACAATTTAATACCTTGAAAGGAACCAATATTTTGAGCTAGGGAGAGCATTCGAGAGAGCACATCCATCCCAATAATGAATAAATAATAAGGAGATAGGGGATCTCCTTGTCTTTGTCCTTTTTTTGGATAGAAAATAGCAGAGATAGCACCATTAAGCAAGACTTTGTAGGACACTATAAAGATACATTGATTAATCAGCTTAATCCAAGAGGAAGGAAACACATTCGCCTTAAGAAGACAAGAAAGAAAACTACAACTGAGTTTATCATAAGCTTTCGAGAGATCCATTTTCAAAGCAGTCAAAGCTCTAGAACCTTTCTTCCTGTACGAAATTTTATGGCTTAGCTCATGACCAAGAAGAATATTGTCACTCATCTATCTACTAGAGACAAAGGCATATTGATAGTTAGAAATAATAAGCGGAATAAAAGTACGTTGTCTTTTGATAATGCATTTAGTAATACACTTATAGAGTGTATTACATAACCCAATAGGTCTTCGATCATTAGAAGTATGAGGAGACAATTTTCTTAGAATCATAACCAAAATAGAATGATTCAAAAATCTTTGAAATTTTCCAGTTATGAAGAAATTCAGAATGCCTTCAACAGTTGTTGGACCAACAATACACCAATGGGTTTTAAAAAATTCAGTTTTGATGCCATTAGGACCTGGAGAAGTACCAGAACTCGTAGCAAACATATGTGATTTAATTTCCTATGAAGACGGAATAGAAAGAAGGGTAGACATTGTTCTTTCGATAGCTGAGGAAGATGCATTTCATTAAGCACACTTATGATATCACCCTCAGAGGCTTAATGAGACTCAGGTAGCACTAGTGGAAAAAACCTTAAATGACACAATAAAATTGATCCGGTTTTTACTAAACCGGATCAGTTGTGGTCTACTAATCCGGTTGACCAAAGTAACGAGATAAGTTAGTTCATCATTTATTGGTGCAAATTTTGGATACATTACCTGATCCGATCCTTTTAACAAACCGGATCAGTAAATAGGCCAAAAATAAGTGTTGCCTAAATTAACGAGAGCGGCCCATCCAATCTTTAAAACGCTCACGAGTCATACCTAGGGTTTCCTCATTTTCCAATCTCCTTTCTCACCCTAATCTGCTATCTCACCCTCTCACCTCCTCTCAGATCCCCTCCGCACCCAATTCCCTCCTCACTCAATTCCCTCCTTCAACCAATCGGCCTTCCCCATCTCATTAGCCAACCCCCATTCTCCTCACCTCCTCTCCCATCGCTGGTGAAGGAAGTGAAGGGAAGAAGGCGAAGGAAGCGACGTCAAGGAACGAAACACGAAAGAAAGAAGTGCGAAGCAATGAACCACCGGAGAACACCACCTCTCTCTCTCTCTCATCGACGGCGAAGCAACGAAACGCGAAGAAAGAAGCACGAGGAAACAACCCTCCTTTCTCTCTCCTCTCTACCGTCACTCGCTCACCATCGCTCGTCGTTTCTCTCTCACAGCTCGTCGTCCCTCTCTTACACAAAGTCTGGTCGAACACTAGTTAAGGTTTCATTCTTCGGGTCTGGTCGCCGAAGTCTCACACCTTCCTGTAATTTCATTTTGATTTTTGTTTTCTTGTAATTTAATTCATTTGTAATTTCATTTTTCGTATTGATTTTCAATTTGATCTAGGTTTAATGTTTTTGTTAATGGTGAATGTTGAATGTTCTTTTGTTTAATGTGTTGCTGAATGTAATGAGTTCGTTAATTTTCCTTTTTTTGGAGCTTTTGTTTTTATTATTTTCTTTGTTGATCTATGAATTGTTTTACATATTCATGCAAATTTGTATGCGACAGTGTGGAACTGATTGTTGGCTCATGGAAATTTGGAGACAAAAGTGTGCTTTTCGTAGTAAAGTGCACTTTTTCTTAATTTCATAGATCACCCAACTGATCCGGTTTGGGCAGAATACCAGATCAATTAACTATACTAACTGGTCCGGTTTTCTACCCAAATCGGATCAGTTAATTTCGTATAGCTGCTCTGGGCCCACCCAATCCGACCAAAATCGGATCCGTAAGTCCGGTTTTGACCGGATCCAATTGGCTTTTTTCCACTAGTGTAGATACCCATGTTGAAGCACATTATCAACTAATGCTAACATGTCTTCATGCTTTGAAACTCAAGTACCGGCTTCATCTTGAAGAGCCGAAAGATGGTTTACTTTGCTTATAATTTTAACCCTACTATAATTGTTGCTGAAGTATCAACAAATTGTAGCTATATATCCTTCATTCCTTGTTTACAGTATGTATAAGCAAGAGTAGCAGACTCTAGTCGGGAATAGCTGATTGAATGTAGGAAGCAGCTTGTTCGATATTCGAAATAGAAGCTTCATTAGACAAAGAAGTAGAGATGGCTTTCCAATCTATACCATTAAACCAGTTATGATGTAGACACCATTTTTTAAGTTCATGTCTTATTTTAAACAACTTGGTAGTGAAAATAAAACTAGGAGTGCATAGCACAAGTATGATCCATATTTGTTTAATAAGTGAAACAACCTCAGGAAAGTGTAAACACCAATTTTCCAATTGGTAAGGTATCTTTTTCAAGCTAGAAGGAGTTGTATTAGAGAATATAATAGCTAAGTGCATGATCATAACATAATATGGATTGATTGGTAATCAAACTATAAGGAAGATTTAATAACCATGAAGTAGACATATAACCACGATCAAGTCTTTCAAATACAGTAGAAGGAGGATGTCTTTTGTTAGCCATGTGTAAGGAGATCCAATAAAAGGTATATCTAATACAATTGAATCAATTTTCCAATTAATAAACTCTTGCCAACCCCTAATATGTAAAGACCCACCCAATTAATCTCCATAAGTGTCCAATTGATTAAAATCCCCAATAATCATGAAGTTAGTCAAGGAAGAAACTAATTCCTTTAACTTATCCCAAACCATTTGATGATGCATAAGACAAGGGGCACCATACACAATTAGGACATACCATTCCATATTAGTAACATCAATGACCTTACAAACTATGATGTTCTCAGAGACAAAAGTGAAAACAACAAGAAGAGAACTCCAACTTACAACTAGCAGACCTCCTTTGGACCCTAAGGCATCAGTGCCTATAACAAAATAGGGAGAGGCCCTAAATATACAACTAGCAAAAGCTTGCAAATACTTCATCTTAGTTTCATTAAGAAAAAAGAACATAGGATTGTTAGATGCAATGATCTAGCTAATATAAGAGAATTTAAAGGAATTAGGCTCATTAATACCCCTAGAATTCCAGCAAATGATCTTCATGGGGTTGTTGGCGGTTCTGAAGGACCAGCCAACTCACCCGGAGGAGAAAGTGTGAAGACCAAGGAGAAATTTGTGTCATAATCCATAACAACAGGAGATATAGCAGTGGACTGAGTATCAGCAGCAAGAAGGGTATCAATCTTCGATTTTTTGTTGCTCCCTCCTGAGTCCACTAGTTGAGAACAACCTCGCTTTCCAAACTGAGCATATAGAAATTCATCATCAGGTTCCACCCCCATATCCATAGCTAACTAAACATCAGTGATGGTTTTAGGTTGGAGTTTGGCAACTCCATTGATTTTTTTTCAAAACATTAAAATGACCTTTTTAGCTTCCCAAGACTATAATCTGGGAGAGGAGAATTATTAAGAGAACGAGATCGATACAATTGATTAGGTTGCAACATTTTTCCTTGGCCAAGATGTAGCAATAAATGAATTGAGATGAGGCAATTCCACATGAGTCTGAACTGGAGAATCAGGCGGATTATGCTCCCAATTATTTAAGTAGGGCAGTCGAATTGCTAATGGATGTAATTGATTCACTTAAACTTGAGAAGAAAGTCTTTAGTAGGATGAACACGAGCAATGTTGTTAGAATTCCTGAGCAACCTTCGAAGCCTTATACTTGCTTGACTCAAAAAAGATGTTCGAGGAGTAATTGCTGGAGCAGGTGCGCGAAGACCCAAAGTAGGCGAGAGAGAAACAACATTATGCAAGTGATTTGTAACAATATCATTAAGAAGCCCAGTAGGATGAGAAATAGTGGGGGTTTCTGGTTGAGAATTTCCAACTAAAATAGGGTTAGGGTTTGCTCGTTGTTGAGCACATTTAGTTATGCCTAGGGTTTGAAATAAAGTAGGCCTAGTGGAAGTAGCATAGGCAAGTATTTTGACCCGCATTTGAAGATTCACCAACTTCAAAATGCGGGTTATTAAGAGCAAAAGAGGGAAATGGGTTAGAAGGAAGGGTAATGTACACCTCTGGATCTCCCGAATTTGTGAGAATCTCCGGCTCTAGACATAGCACCCTCATCAGGGTAATTGGAGGAGAAAAACTGACCATAAGGATCCTGAAGATCTGGATACTAGATGACGAGGAAATTGAGTAGCTAAAACATCATCAAAACAATTAACAGGAGCAGCTTGATTCACTTCAGAATCAACATGCATGTCCCCATCATCTATATTATCCTCCCTAGTTTCATAGTCACTAGAGAAAGAGGAGGAAAAATCAGGGATGTTTTCTTCAGGAGGATGTTCATATGGTTGCTGATAATGGGGGGATTCCGGAAAATTATTTGGTTCTTCCCTCCTGAAAAGATTAACCTCATAATTTATATATCGAACCCGATCAGGCGAGCCAACAATCAAATTTGTGTAATAGTGCGCATCCAGCGAACCATATAAGACCTTGAGCCCACTTTGCTCAAATTCTGAAAGATGATTATGAATTTTCCTGTTGGCATAAAAGAGCGAGCAAGTACAACGGATTTTTGAATGACCTATACATTCACATGATTTGCAGAATTTATAGACTCCCTCGGACCGAAAATAGACCCAAATCAGTTGGTATCCATATAATGGCAAATAGCAACCCGGAATTAGAGGCCTAGAGAGATCGATAAAAACCAAAGCATGCACTTCTGGTTGTAAAGGAATAGACCCTTCCCAAGAGTCAACTTGATCCACATAACCAAGATGGTTGAGAACACGATGAACCCATGATTGATCCAAAAACCCAAAGGTAAACCTGCTATCCGAACCCACAACTGAGCAGAATTAAAGTTGAGATGTTGAGGGACAATAGTCTAATGCCCTCGCCGGAATGTGATTATTCGACCATCAATTGTAGCAGTGTGATAAAAGATAAGCCCATCCACATCTCGATGATTATCACATTCATATATATATATATACGAGCCAGTCCGATGAACATTAATGTTTCCCTGTCGAATCCATTGATTGTTAATGAGACCTTGAACTAGATGAGGATGAGGGGGATTGGGCCCAAAAAGGACTCCAATAACAGAAGTATTCCAGCGTATATTGGAACTTGGGTTAAACTCAGGAGAATTAAATAAGACCCCATACGAAAGTTATTAGAGGAATTTAGTGGTTGCATGGTATTTCAAGCTAGAAATAAATGGCAGACAACACAAAGGACAAGAGAAAGAATGTTGAATAGAAGTAAATGAGGGAAGAGAAGGAAGAACTTATAGTAGAAGTGGAAGATGAAGATACCTTAATAAAATAGGGCGAAACATGGAGTAGAAGAACCAGATCTGATTGAACTCCAGTACGCATGCATGCCAAGTGAAAGTAAAATGAAACCTATCGATTTAGACGGCTAGAGTAGGCTAAAAACCCTTAAGCAAAGCACGTCGATTGGTCTGAGAAGATTTCGATTCTTGAAAAGGGGAGGATTGACTGCATGCTAGAGTACAGAGGCGAGAAGAAGAGCAAAAGGTAAAATAAGCCTTTTGCATGCTGCAGTAGCCTTGAGAATCTCACCATGTCACTGAGAAAAACTCTAGAGATTATAGAGAGAGAAAATGATATATGCTAAATTGGTTTGCTTTGTTAAAATAGAGGGATTAATTATCTATTCCCTCCCTCTTTCCTATGAAACTTTCCATGGAGATTCTATTCCGTACACTCAACCAACCAGCCTACCTCTACACTTGCATGATATACAATTACTAAAAATTGGACCTAAATTCCTATGAAGTTAAACTTCCAACCTTCAAACAAATGACAACAATTTATTTTCTTTTCTCCGATCTGTTGTATCAAGTTTTATAACTACTCTTGATCTAATGGCAAACTCCTGTCGCACAATGTTCTATTGGGAAATTTGTGAACAAAGAATAAAACTGCATAAGCAATACTTCAACCAGATAATCGTCAGTAATAATCCTAGCTACTTCGTTACATATAGTCACATATTTAATTCTTAAAATAATGGTATAAGTATATATTGTCAAAATGTCATATTGTGGTATAATTCCCTAGTTGAAGTAAAAGGCCACTATTTTGCTAAAAAAATCTTTTTTCGGAGATGGAAAAAGGACCTCTAGCAGATTCTTAGAATGTAAAATAAGATCATGTGTCGTCGTTCCCACCTACGAGTTCTCTTCCCATTCCAAAATGGTTGTAGTATTGTACTCCATATGCCTCACAGAGATCCAATTCATTCTTCACCAAAAAGAATTTATATTAATTTTTTTTGGCTACAGGATACATATTATTGTCAGATATTTTATTTCTATTATTTGTATTATATGCTCATCTTTGTTATCTATCTAAGAATTATTGACTTTGGCTACGATTAACTACGTATGCCAAAAGAAAATCTATTATACATCCAGTGTTAAATATATTTGTTGTGAGCACATGTTTACTTTTCTTTAATTTTTTTTTCTTATTGTCGGTATTTTAATGGTATGTCACTTAACTATTAATGTAATTACTTAAGTAGGATCACGTGAAAATGGTTACATGAAAACATAAAATGTCAAAATATTTGCAAAAAAAACTTATTTGAAAATTAAAGTAGATCCAAAGTATTAGGAACGCCTTTTTCCAGGGCAACACAATAAAAATTATTATGAAGAAACTTGAGTTATTTTATTAAGAGTATAAAATAGAGCTGGAACTAGTAAAATAAGATTTTTTGTTAGTTTCAAATAACAGTGAGGTCAGATTAGGATGGTTTGTATTCAAGTAGAAAATCTACAATACAAAATAGAGTTGAAACTATTATCAAGAAACTCGAGCTATCTTATTAAGAGTATGAAATGTAATTAAAACTATTAAAATACATTTTCCGTTAGTTTCAAATAATAGTGAGGTAAGATTAGGATTATGGTATTCCTATAGAAAATCTACGATATAACAAAGGTATGCCATGAACATAATACAGTTGTTGTTGTTGCTATTGTTTTTTGTTTCTCATTTGAAATAAACTCCCACACTATTTGAAGCCTTTCAAAAATCAAATGAGAAAAAAAAAGTAGCATCTAATAATATTGATCATACTCAACGTACACGCCTGTGAGTGAGGCTCAATATCACAACATAGACAATAGTTTGTTCTTGTGTGAAGAGTTGATTTCTCATCAATCGTGTGAGTGTTTCAAACATCATGAGTTTTGAGATCTCAAGTAAATGTTAGAACGACTTTGTCAAAAGAATCTTAAGTATGATTACTTGTTAACAATACTTCGTAAAAACCCCAAGTAAATATTCCTTTTTTTCTAAAGTAAAACAATTAATCTTTATACCATACTCAACGTACACGCCTGTGAGTGAGGCTCAATATCAAAACATAGACAATAGTTTTTTCGTGTGTGAAGAGTTGATTTCTCAGCAATCGTGTGAGTGTTTCAAACATCACGAAATTTGAGATCTAAAGTAAATGTTAGAACGACTTTGTCTTAGGAATCTTAACTATGAGTCATTGCATTGCTTGTTAACAATACTTCATAAAAACCCCCAAGTTAATATTCCCTTTTTTTCTAAAGTAAAACAATTGATTTCTATACCATACGATGCTCTCTCTCTCTCGATAATATTCGAGCTATGTGAGGCTCCAAATTGATTGATTTTTTTCAATCGGGCTTGAATCTTATTGTAAATACTCCCTCCGTCTTTAAATAAAGTGCTCATTTTTCCATTTATGTTTGTCCCAAATAGATTTCCCATTTCCTTATTTGGTATGGGTCCACCAATTAAAATATTATTTTGTTTTCAACTTTTATAATATCACCCACTTTCCCATATGGCCCACATTCTCTCTCCTTAATAAACAATTCATAAAAAGTGTACCAACTTCTATATTTAATTAAGATTTAATACAACTAAGGTCCTACACATAATTTCTTCTTAATACTTGTGCCCAAAAGAAATGGACACTCTATTTAGGGACGGATGGAGTATATACTAATGATAAATTGTTTGTTAGCAAATAAGAGCGAAGAAGTGTGTTTAGGTAATTAAAGTCGTGTAGGCTCCATCTCAGTCTATTTGCTCGCTCTTATTTGCTAATAAATTGTTTGCTATTCAGACATACTTAGTCTTATTTACTTCAAGATAAAAGAGTAAAAGTATAGCAAGATAGTATTAAGCAATCTTTTTTTTTTTTGGCCATGTTTTAAAGGAATATAAAGATCTTACTAGTTTGATATCTTTTGCATGTCGACTAATTAGGAAAAACTACTTGTAATCAAGAAACTTGCATACTTACCATCCACAACAATTCCCATCCTGGTAATATTGCTAAAATTATTCACTCCAAGTTGACAAGCATGAGAAGCAATGATTTGCCAAAGGAAAGCACTTAAACATTGAAGTTTACTCTTCTTGGTGCAACATCCATTTTCAGCCCTGTCTTCACTCAATGATTGTAAGGAATTAAGTTGGTATTTCGAGACAAAATATACTCGGGTAACAAGACGGTCCAAGTTTCGAGGTTGATTTGGGTCCGGAATGGGGAGGGATGAAATGGGTAGATACATTTCATCAAAATTGGAGTTATATTCAAGTGGATCTCTTGGATCAATAAGAGATCGAAAAAAAGAAGGTGTTGTTGAAATGGGCTTAAAGGTTGCCATCTCGGCCCATGTTACCAAAAACATATTTGCTGAGTAGGCATCTGCAACTCGGTGGTCAAATGCACATGCTACCACTGTTCCCCCACATTTTAATTCTGTCACCTGTTTTATCAACAATGGAAAACACAATTATGCAAATTCTTATTAGGGGTTCTCCAAGGTATTTAACGTACTTTTATACAATTTTTTCACATTCGTTGCATAATTTATTCAAATGAACAAAATATAAAATATGTAAGAAATGTAAGAGGTAGCACTATAAAGTGTTTAGAAAAAATTACTCGTATAAAATACTTACAATTATGTACTCTTAAGTATATTTTTCTCACATTTGTTGCGTAATCTACTCAAATAAGCAAAATATAAAATGTGCAAAAAATGTGAGGAAACACTATGAAGGCTTAGAAAAAATGACTTCTATAATGGCCCGTTTGGAAACTAAGATTTCATTTGAAATTCTGGAATTGGATCAAATGACATGTTTGGTAATCTCAAGAATTTGGATTTGCATTTGGCCCAAATCCATGCCATTTAAAAAACCAGTTCATTGTAAGGGATTTCAAATTCAATCGAGGACAAGGTATTTGAAATACTCAGTGTGGGCCGTGAGCATTCATTTTGCTCGAGCTTCCTTCTTTCCTCCCCACCCCTCTCTCTCTCTCTCTCTCTCTCCTCAGTTTCTAATGGTCATATACCAGCTTGATTTTAATGGCTCCACAATTCTGCAACATCTTTCTTCTAGAATTTGAAATGCCAAAATTCAAATTTTAGTGTTTTCCAAACACTAGATTTGGAATTGAAATTTTACATTTCAAATTCTACATTTAAATTCCATTATTTCAAATCAATACTTGTTCCCAAACACTACCTAAAATACTTTAATGTACAAATTTAATCTTTAATATATTTAATTATTTATTAGTTAAAAATATGAAAACAGTTTAAGTCAAACTGTTGCAAGATTTTTTTGAGGGGAAAACTATTGCAACTTTTAGGAAATAGGTGAAGTATTATACATTTTAGAGTTGACAAAAAAAGTTCCATAAATTTGATTTTAAAATTTTTCATTCAATTCAATAATAAATCATGTATCAAGATTAGGTGGTACAGCGGGGCAACACTAAGAATGTGTTTTCTTAAGCTTGACTTGTTATAATTAAACTTATTAGACTTAATCAGACTTTTTTTTTAAAGGAAGACTTAATCAGACTTGATTAACCTTACTTTCAGTGTGTTTATACTTGGTAAGACCTAATCAACACTCAACTTTTTAAAAGGTAAAGCGAAGACGTCCGTAATCTTCTACTAGTGAGCTACATGCTTAGTGGAAGTGTTCTTTCGTTATCTTTTTTATCATGTATTTTTTTACACTAAAACATTGTTTACATATTTACACTAAATTCCTGAAAACTCTATGGTTCCCATTTAGCCCATTACTAGTGTTTCAATACTACAATACTAGCCATATATACACGTAATGCATGCAAAATTAAAGCATATAGAAAATTAAATTAATTGTGTAGAAGAATTGTCTTTGCGTTTTGTTTTATTTTTAAAAACTGTTGTTCAGTTTAAATGTAGTACTTTTTTCTTTTTTTCCGTTTTCTCTTTTAAATGAAGCAGTAGTTATCCACTTTTTTTGTTATTTTTTTTTCTTTTTTCCCTTTTTCTATTTTTCTAAATTGTGGCTATGATGAAGTGATGATTGAGAGTGATTGCTTGGAGGTCATCCGACACTTGCAAAAAGGAGTTTCAACTTTATCTTCGATTTCGGTTGTGTGTGATGATATTTTAAAGTCTATAAGTTTTCCATTCTATTTGTTGGAGTCATGTACTGTAAGAAGGGAGGGTAATGTTGTAGTTCATCTTCTAGCTAAGATTTCTCCGCTAGAGATTGGTGCGAGGGCCTGGGTGGGAACTGCCCCAGACTTTGTCGCCGATGTTGTAGCCAGGCCCGGCCCTGAGCCTTGTTTGGAGGGGCAATGGCCCAGGGCCCACGCCTACAAGGGGCCCAGTATTAAATTTTTTTTTTTCGCTGGCAACAATTGTGGAAAGGGCTTGAACTAACTAGGGAAGAAAGATAGAGTGCTGTCAATTGTCAAACACTCAAAGTCAAACCCAAGTCCCAATTCCCAATTCCCAAACGCTTCATCTTCAATTATTTTCTCTCTCCTTCCAAGACCCAAATTTAATCCTCTTTTAATCTCCATAATTTTCTCTAGCCACCATTAAAATCATGGAAAATTTCCATAATTCCCAAAATATAGATGTTAACCTCCTCTTAATTATAGAAAAAAATTCGAGTATAATGACTCATTTTAACCTCTTCCACATCTTAGATGAAATAATCCATTAAATCTCTCACTTTTAATTTCTCATAATTTTCACAAAGTTACAATTTCTTATGGGTATGCCCTAAAACTAACAAGAGGCTGATTTTCAATTGCTAATTGGAGATTCGTGGTACTTGGATTATTTTGAAGCATATTTCTAGGTTTATGATTCTATTCTTCTTCTCCTTTTTCTAATTGTGTTAATTATGTTAATCTTAATTTGAAATTCTGAATTTTTGTTTTATACTAATATGAGGTAGGAGACTCTTACTTTTAGACTTTTAGTCATGATTGATAATCTTAATTTTATATCAAGTTTCAAATTATGATTGATGACAATAATCCTGTTCCTGATTTATAATATCCGTTTTAGTTGTTAGGTGATCGACAAAATATATTGTGCTTTTAATTTTTGGTGCTATAGGTCATAAAATTATTAAAGCTTTTAATTTCTGATTGATGGCAGTATAGTCAGTATTATGTATAGTCTATACTCTATAGATGCTTATATGATATTTTGTCACCTATATTGCTGATGCTAAAACTGAGAGGAAGAATAAGAAACAATATCTCTTGATGATCGAATTGGTCAAGCACTAATCTGGTAGATTTGGCGAAATTGAAGCCTTCTCTAAAAAACGATGGTACCTCAACGATTGGTATTTAAAATTGGACTTAATGCAGAACTTAATGAATTTGGTTTACAGTTGGGTTTAACTTGATTATAGCAATGTAAATGCTAATTTGGGAGCCTAATATGTTCAACTTTTAGTAAAAAGTTAATAAAAAAGGTGTTAGAAGTTGTAATTGCAATTCTTCAATTCACTATATTTAAAAATTAGAGAAGTTATAGTTGGTTTTTAGTTAGGGGTATAATGGTAAAGGGGGGCGGATACTAAAATCCTCAAGAGTTTCAATATATAACAGAGATGAACTTTTTTTTCTTTGATTTAATGGAAATTTTTATATTGCACATTTCTTTAAATCTCTCATGTATTAGGGGCCCATTTTTTAAGTTTGCCCCGGGCCCAGTAATATTCAGGAACGGCCCTGGCTGTAGCAACGGATATTTGTGATACTTTTATGGAATAAACCTACCCTTTTCCTTCAAAAAAAAAAAAGAGGTAGAAACGTCAATAATTATTCTAGTTGATAGTTGGATGAAAGTTCTATATTTTGATGTTATTTGTCATGCTCAAGTTGATGAACCTACCATGACTCTTTGAGTCCACTTTTTTTTATGTACTACGTTTGGAACACCGTATGAAGCTATGAAATTTTCTCTGAAACATTGGATTTCATACCCACTCGTCCTCTTTTTTTCTCAAAAATTGAACGGAATACTATGATAAAGGACAAATATATCAAAAGGGAAAAAAAATTAACTATCTATATCCTACCGTAGATGAAGATTCAAGCTAAGTCCAACTAATCGTAAACTTTACAACATCAACTATGTAAGACAAAGGAAGGATAGAAACAAGTAGACTTCGTTGACTTGTACAAGTATTTGATCTACGTACAAGGACCGTTCTTCTTACAGAATTGGAGATTTTGTCAAGAGGGACCTTTTAAAACATTTTAGTTGTGAGCAGGGACCCAAAAAAAATTAATTGTGAGACAGTACCTTTTAAAATATTTTGGTTGTTATTTGGGCCGGCCCATTTTCCGGCATAAATGTCAACATTCCGCATTGACTTCATTTAGCTCCCCCTCTCTTTCCTAAACCTCGGGCGTGAAACTCAATTCCCTCTTTTTCCACTTTGAGTTTGGCATATGGGGGTGTTAATGGAGGGAAGAATGAGGGAGCAGAAATGAGGAAAAGGTGGGGGTTTTAATGGAGAGTGGGATGGGAGAAAGAGGTTGGGGTTTACGCGTGAGAAGTAAGGAAAAGGGTGGTCAATTTAAGTGAAAAAGGTGGGTCCAATCTTAGGAATGTTGACTTTTATCTTTGGAAAATGAGTTTTGGGTCCTAAATAACAACCAAAATATTTTAAAAGGCCCCATCTCACAATTAATTTTTTTTTGGGTACCTGCTCACAACCAAAATGTTTTAAAAGGTCCTTTTTGACAAAAAGTTCTACAGAATTTTCATGACATATCTTGTACTTTTAAATCGCCTTTATTAATAGAAACGAGTTGCCCTATTTTGATAGTATTTAATTTCTTGTAGTGTCTTAGGATTATATTCCTGCTTGCATTATCTTTGTAGATCATCTGAACTTGATTTTATCTTTTGTTTTATTCTTGTACGTAAATTATTTTTCAAGTTAGTAAAATGAACTGCCTTCAAGTCTTAATGACTATATATATCATATTATAAGCAATCTGAAACAATAAGAATAATGAAAGTAAGTAAAAACGATAAAGAAACACAGAGAATTTTACATGGAAATCCTAGATTATAGAGGAAAAACCATAAATTATGCACTAGAAACCAAGATGTCTTTTGATGGTGAATAACTCTCAAAGATCTTTCTTAAAACTTTCTCTCTGTATACTATGAGAATTATGAGCTTTTATGGCCTACAAATTTATTTATATTAAGGTACATGCATAAGTCGAGTGAAATAGGAAAATACGCGTGAAATGGGCGAGTACTGCACAAGCTAGCAATAATATGACTTGCTCTACATCCTACTACTCAAGGTTGTTGAAAATAAAATCTATAGGCCCACTTTTTTGTACCATTATTTGTCCCACTCAATCTTATTGTCCAACATCTTTGCCTTATTTATTTTTTTTAAAATAAAAAGCTTGTTCAAATCTTATAATGTGAGCAATAATATTGAGTGACACATATAATGATACAAAAAAGTGCATGGGACAAAAGATTCAAATTCCAAGCCAATATAGCAACAACTTGCTCGCTCAAGGCACATATAACTCCAACTTTTCACGCTTACTTTCTCCACACAATACCCAATATAGCCATTTAGACCATAAGCTCGTACAAATCAACACGACCCACGTACATAGGCATGGTCTACTTGCAGGTAGGGGGAGGTAAGGGAGATCCCCATCCCAGAGTGCGTGCCTCTATCAGGGGTTTGATCGTTTACCACTAGACCAAGAATTAATGCTTGGTTATGTATTCATAATTTACTACTCCCTCCGTCCCATATTATAGTGCTTGATTCTGTTTTTTCACGGGTATTAAGGTAAATAGAATCTAAGAAAAATGTAAAGAGTGTTTGTGTATTGAAAATAAATGTTATGGGGAAAAAGCTGATTTTAGGAGAGAGAATGATAATAAGTGGTGAAAGAGCATTAAATACATGAGTAATTCAACCCTTGGGTTGAATAAACAAAGCAAAATACTATTTTCAAGAAGCAAATAAATAATGGTGGCACAATTTTTGTAGGAAAATCATGAAAAGGTGTGAAATAAAAATAGAAACAAGAGTTATATTTTGGGACACTTTAAAAGGAAAGAAGCACTATAATATGGGACGGAGGGAGTAATATAATCTTCTTGTTAGTGGGGCCTTAAGTCTCTTAGCTTGCAGCACTTTATACGGACAACTTTATACATCTATTTATAGACAAGTTGACATGTTAATGAATATAATCATAATTCCAAACATCTTATAACTATGATACATAGAGCATATCTAGGTACGTAAAAGATGGTTAGCAATAACCTGAACTGAGAACACGGCATCTTTCTTCCTTGGCACCAATTTCCCTTCAATACTTTCGTCCGGTTTGTACACATTAAGCTCACTAAGTTCGACATCCGCAAATGCTTCAACAAACTCAACACCACGGTTGTGACATAGTATTTCCGGCTCGCCGGCAGAGTTATCGACAACTTCACCTGCAAACGGATAGAAGTATGCAAGTGCTTGAGCCAAGGCACTTTTTAGAATACTCACCTTATACTTGAACGTGTTATTCTGCTTCCCTTCATCAATATCATTATCATCACATAAGTTAATTATAAGACTGTTTTTGTAGCAGAAAAACACATTAACATCTAATGGCGGCAATAAGAAGTCCAAGTTTGATAAGGGAAGCCGATGATTTTGCAAGGGCACGGCTGCTGCCACGACATGTTTGGCCGTCGTCGTAACTGTGAATTCTTTTTGAGCACCCATAATGGGCAATTACAGCTAGTGAGAGGTAGACAGAAGAGAAGCCAAGAATGGAGAGTGCCGGCCTCTCACAAGGATAGAAGTATGATATATGAGATAAAATAATTTAAGATGAATATTCTTAGGGTCTTACCTATACTATATATAACCAACTTGTAAGACTAACTTCTATAACACAATGGCGTCGAAAAATAAAATTCCAACTAGCTAGGTAAAGGTAGCTAGATGTGACAAAAATTGTAAATTTTCTGACTTGGTTGGTTTGAGTATAATTTTATAAGTCAAAGACTGCTAATAGGTCTAAAAAGACAAGGCGTGTTTTCGGTGAAAACTACAAGGTTTGATTTTTAAACTCCTAGGAAGCAAGAATGCGGGCCAAGACGGCCCATAGAATATGGATAACACCATGTTGGGAAAGTCAATAGGGACAGGGCCGGGGCTACCATATTGGAGGCCCTGTGCGAATTCTTGAAAAGGGGCCCTTAAATCTTTTTCTTTTTTTGATAAAAATATGATTTTATTAACTTTACCGAATTCGTAAGTGCCCAGTACCCACAAGCCAAAACAGCAAAACTTGATGCTTGGTGTTGAGCTTCCACCTTCAACCTTCAACCTTTGCCGAGATTCGCAAGTGCCCAGTAGTGCCCAGTACCCACAAGCCACAATTTGTATAATTTTGAAATATATTACTGAATTTGTTAATATTGTAATTTTATGGGTAAAAATTGCATAAATTATATACAGTATATATAGAGAAATTAGGGAGATTGATGATATCACTAACTCAATTCTTAACGGATTAATTATCAATTCAATAATGAAATTGAAAATTAAACCGTTAAATTGGAAAGTAGTAATAGCCATCTATTCAACTTCTCTTGGGAGGGGGATATTCAATTTCAAAGAATTTATTTTTTGCAAAAAAAAAAAGTTTGAAAGCAAACTAATTAATGAAAATATGGAAATTGGAGAAGTTTGTATGGAAATTTGAAGGTGAAGTATTAATGATTGTGTGGTAGTTGATGAGTGAAGATGAAAGGACGAAGGTGTGAGAGAGTGAGAAACATGAGATACTGAGATATAAGATGTGGGATTTGTGATTTATGACCCTTAAAAAAAACAATATCAAAACAGACCTTTAGCACATTTGAACCCTGACTTCAGGGGCCTCATTAACTACTCATACACTACTGATCCAACACATTTCTTCTATTTACATGTTGTAACAATAAATACATATAGTAAAATTCGGGGGCCCCTATTTTATTTTCGTGGGCCGCTGCGCGCCGCGCCATGAGTTGAGCCCCGCCCCTGAATAGGGATCTGGAGCTTTCTGATTAAGCGTCAAAGAGGCTAGCATGTGCATGTCATGTATGTTATGTCTGAGTTTGTTGCGTTGTTGGGTCATAATATCGACCGGATTTAGGTATACTTGTCTAGAACTCTAGATTAATGCAAATTTTCATACAGTTTAGGAATTTATTGATTATATTCATGATTGATTGCAATTATATTAGAAAGGGTAAATATCAGTATTATTAGTTTGCTATTATTTTACATTCGACAGACTAAATGTTGATAAGAGTCCAAATTTTAAGTAATTGCAGAAGGGGTGGGACGTTATGTACAATACAGAGGGGTATTATAAGTCTCAACTTTTTCAACATTGATGGCACACCAAAAGAGAGGGTTTACAAACAATATTAGAAAAGTGTACGTTAATATTCTTAGAGGAGGCTTTGTAATGCCTAGCTAGCAGTGTTAAACTCGGGCCACTCGGCAATCATGTACGACTTGGGGATTGGATTAAAGAAATGGGAGAGCAGCATAATAAGACAGTTACATCTTGCGAGAAAATACGTGGTCTAAGTGGAGAGTGCGTGTCAAGGACCGTATATATAATTCCTCTGTTTTTTTAGTTGCAATATTTGCTTTTTTACATTTACGGAGACATTTATTTGAACATTAATATCCCATATTGGGTGTAAGTAAAAATTATAAAAATTTGATATTTGGAATCATCGCATTGAGACGAATCTAACAAGACCCCACTTGACTATGTTTTCTCTTATATAATGGTGCGAGATTACTTAATAAAGTTGGTTGATGAATAGTCAAAATACGAATGTCGCAATCCAAAAAATGATGTAGAAAAAAGGTGGGTCCCATTGCAAAAAATAAAAAAAATCAGATTTGCATTTGTAATCCACCAAAACGGCAGCATTCATGAGGAGAATGAGCTGCGTTTTGCTGCTTCCATACTTCCTCTATAGCACGCGGGCCGAGGTGCCAAATCCTATACAGCAAGAGGAATTTCCTACCTCCTCTTGCAAAGAGGATCCCCCTCAACTGTCCAACAATGGTGAGGATGGGAAAATTTCAGGAGAGAGAGAGCTAAGAGGAGGGAGATCCTCTGCGTTGTTCATGCTATTAGAGCATGAACAATGAAGAGGAGGTCCTCTTCCTCTTATATTTTCTCTCTCCTATTCTCCTCTTGACACCCTCATTGTCTCTTTCCTCCACCTCATTTCCCACTAACTCATCCTCTTCCTTTTAACATCTCCACATATTTTTCTACAACAAAGAGGATCCTCTTCCACATCCCCTTTCTTACTTTACACATACCCCACAATATATTCTCTAACTTATTTTGATAATTATAGTTTTAATGGTATGTTTCATATTATTAATCTGTGTATAATTAAAATTAATTAATGCCATCTTTAACTACTAACGCTTATATAAGTTTGTAATCCGTAAAATAAATTAACACAATTAATAAAAAAACATAAATTGCATTTGACGAACAATAAAAGAACATACGATGTACGATACATTAATATTTAAATATTAAAAATACACAAAGCCGATGTACGGTACATATTACTATTCAATGTCGAACCTCGAACTTGTTCCATATGTGATCGACCAAATCGTTCTTTAAAGACATATGGATATTCCTATCATGAAGATCTTCCCTCCGAGTGAAAAAGTTATGAAGGTTTTCGTCCTCATACCGTCCTCTCGTGATGGTAAATGGCTCAACAACGGTCTTTGGATGATTCACCTTGATTTGGAGGTTGATCTTGGGTAAATTCACTCGGGTCTTGATAATTTGCATAGGTATCTCGTTCATCTTCCACTATCATATTATGCATGATAATACATGTCATAATGATTTTCCATAGTAGGTCGATACTCCATGCTAGTGCTGGTTGACGTATTATTGCAAATCGAGCTTGTAACACCCCAAAGGCACGCTCCACGTCTTTTCTAGCACTCTCTTGTCGCCGGGTGAACATCGTTTGTTTAGGTTTTTGAGGAGCGGTTATGGCATCAACAAATGCTGCCCACTTTGGATATATCCCGTCTGTGAAATAATATGCCATATGATAGGTGTTTCCATTAATAGTATAAGTGACGTTTGGTGCTCGACCATTAAGAATATCATCAAACACAGGCGAACGTTGTAGTACGTTGATATCGTTGCACGACCCAGGTATCCCGAAAAATGCATGCCAAATCCAAAGATCTCTAGAAGCAACAGCTTCTAAAATTATAGTAGTTGTTCGAGATCTACCTTGGTACATTCCTTTCCATCCAACTGGATAATTTTTCCACTGTCAATGCATGCAATCAATGCTTCCTATCATCCTGGGAAATCCACGACGTTCTCCTTCACTTAAAAGACGATGAAGATCTTCATCAGTGGGCCTTCTTAGGTATTCGCTCGAGAATTGAGCGGCCACCCCGTTAACAAAGTGGGTAAGACATTCTCTTGCCGTACTTGCACCCAACTTCGGATATTCGTCAACTTGGTCACCAAGTACCATATGCTAATTGTCGTATTGCTGCAGGGCATTTTTGTAGAGTTGATGCACCAAATCGCCCAGTAGAATCTTGCCTCTGTTGGAAGAAGGAGTCTCTTGCAGCCAAAGCATTAATAATGCGAAGGAAAACCTCCTTTCGCATGCGAAACCTTCTCCGAAACAGGCCTTCATCATACAACGGCTGGTTACAGAAGTAGTCCCTAATTAATCTCTCGTTAGCCCCCTCACGATCTCGAGGAACAACTTTCCTTCGTTTCTTCTTACTTGACCTATTTGGGACGTTTTGTTGAATGGTTGAGGCAACAGTATAAGTTATTGCTTGCTCTGTAAGTCGCAAACTCTTACTCTCTTCAACCCAATCCAACATCATGTTATCATATATTTCATCACTTGAACTAGAAGAATTATTGTCAAAATCCATTTTCAATTTAGATATATTTGAAGGTGAATTTGTAAGTAAAGGATAACAGCTTTTTAGTAGATTGTTGTGTGGATGGTGCTGAGTAGATCTCAGAATATATAGACAATTTGAATGTTAAAGATTTACATGCCTTTTTTCTAACCACACAATTTTTAAACAAATCTTGAATGATCCAGAAGATAAGATTTTGGACAACTCCTAAAATGACAACCCCTAAAATGATTCAGGAAACTTTTCAGATAATTGGCTGGAAAGTAAAAGTTAATATTGGACAACTCCTGAAATGATTTAGGAATAATTTTCAGATAATTGACTGGAAAGTAAAAGTTAATATTACACTATCAGTAAATTATTTGATATGACTGAACAATGCAAAAAGTTGTAGGGGACATACACCATCATTCAGCTATAGGACATGATTTGACAAATTTAAAAGAAATAATTGTAAAGTACTCCAATAGTAAATTATATGATTTAGATCGAAAAATAGAATTTGAATTGTAAAGATAAACCAAAATAATTAATGCAATAACTTGAAAAGTTCACAATAACCCACAAACAATAAGATACTTAACATACTAAAATAGGAAATATACTTAACACACTTACACTAATTTAAAAGGTTGACAACAACAACAAACATTAAGATACTTAACATATTACAACACATCTAGACACCTTAACACTAATAATACATATTCTTAAACTCCTCCTTAAGTTTCAAGTACAATTCCTTGTCATCTTCGTCGAGAACGGGTTTTGCCATCAACATACTTAACATACGCATCTTTGCCTCTTACTGTTTTTGCCTTTTCTTCTCTTCACTTCGTTCCTTCATTAGTTCTAGCATCTGTTCTCCTATATTGTTCCTTCTATCATTAATGTCTTCTAGAGATGCTTGAAAAGAGTCAAGGTTTATGGTAATCGGGCAAAGAGCCTTCTTTTGCTTTCCTCTTTGCTTTTTTCCGGCCATCCGGTCTACCATTTCCAATTTCTTCAGTCTGTGTATCTGCATCCGACCTCTTAGAGCTTCCCTCACTCTCTGACGAACATTGAATGCCACCAGTGGGTTGCCATTTTGTTCTAGTCTTCATGATTTTCCATGCATGCATTAAATTAAATCTATTACCATGATACAATTTGGAATAACTCTCATGAGTGCTGTCCTCCACATCTTCATTTGTTTGTCCACTTTTTTTGTCTCTGAGACACTTCCCATACACACCGACCCATCTTGAAACAGTGCGATTAATGTAATCCCAACGATTTTGCAATGATTTTATAGTTCTTTCATTCAACTCAGTTGGATTAGTATGGCGTGCAGCCTCATAAAGTTTCAAAATAGTTTTCCATAAAACTTTCAGTGATTGATTAGTCCCTTTCCCCATGTCTCCACCTGCGTTGATGTAAGCAGAGACAAGAGCTTCATCTTCTTTCATACTAAAAGTCACCCTCGGAGACCCCTTTTTGGTACTTCATTCGGGAAATAATTGAACAACAACTTCCTCAATTTCTTCTAGATGTTGCGCTCTACTTATTTCTTCATTTGGGGTTCTACTGCTAGTACCATCTCCTCCTGGAGAATACTCAATTGGTTCACCAAAATGTTGAGACATGGGAAACATTGGAGAATTTTGGGAAGTTTGAAGTTCATTTTGGTTTGATGAAGAGTAATGAGGATTTTGTGGGGTTATTTAAACTTAATTTTGCCTTGATTGACTATTAAAAAATTGTATCGCCATCTGGAATTGAGGATTGTTAAAAATACTTGGATCAAACTGAATATTATTTGGATTGTGGTGGAAATTTGGATCATTTTGGGAGATTGGATTATTTCCATAATTTGGATTATTGCCATCCATAATTATCGAACTTTCAAAGAGGGAATGAATGGATTATTATAGAGTAAGTAAAGAAAGAGAGAAATGTGGTAAAAAATAAGTGTGTCAAACTATGTCAAAGTTGGACTCTATTTATAGAGAAAAATTAAGTGTGTCCAATGGTATATTTTATTATATATAATTTTAAACCTAAATTATATTTATAGCCGTTGTTAAAAATTTGTTTCCGTTTGAGAGACACGAAAATCAGATTACACAAAGGTGGGTCCCATTGTAAAAAATAAAAAAATCAGATTTGCATTTGTAATCCACCAAAACGGCAGCATTCATGAGGAGAATGAGCTGCGTTTTGCTGCTCCCATACTTCCTCTATAGCACGCGGGCCGAGGTGCCAAATCCTATACAACAAGAGGAATTTCCTACCTCCTCTTGCAAAGAGGATCCTTCTCAACTGTCCAACAATGGTGAGGATGGGAAAATTTTAGGAGAGAGAGAGAGCTAAGAGGTGGGAGATCCTCTGCGTTGTTCATGCTCTTAAGGAAGACTTGAAAATTTTCTAGGATGCGTGTTATTCAAAAGATATGGGTTCATGTACGACACATTTCAAGAGATGAGTGTTGTTATGTAATCTACCATATATTACTAGTAACTGAGACCAAAATTGACTTGAATGTAAAAATTTATTTATTGCGTAGCGAAAATAATTGACTGTATTCAATCATGTCTTTCCTAGAAAATAATTGACTGTAGACCTATGAGGTCGATATCGGGCCGTTTGTAGTGAGACAACGTATATTCAAACGATCGAATGTCTGATTGTTCTAATATATATGTCGTGAAATGAATGACTCGTTAGGGCACGTTTTGATCTTCTGTTGAATTTTTTTAAAGTACTAATATGAAATTATTAGAGTTTGTCAAAACCTATTAGAACCTTTTAGAAAATTTTTGAAACTTATTGAATCTTATTGGACAATTTCATCTAAAATTATTGAAACTTATATAAATTTATCTAATTTGTCTAAAATTATATTTCCATAAACCAATTTTTTAAGGTGATGTGAACATATCCTTAATGCAATTTATGTCACTTAACCTAAAAGGATGCAAAGCAAGTTTTGTGTGTAGCTAGTCGGGCCCGGCCACACAACAATATATGGTGTGGCTACATTTGTGTATTAAAGTAACATCTATTTATTCATATATGTAGTCTCATATAGTCACAAGGTAACCATATTATTTCCATAAAAGTAACCTCTATTTAATATATATACGTATAATCAACCAATTAAAAAAAAGTAACCTCATTTATTCTTTTAAGTAACCCAATTATTTTATTTTGGTTATCAAAAGAGTAATTCTACTTATTAACCCCATTTTTCCATTAGAGTGACCCCCATATATTACGGTAACCCCATTTAATCATCCTTGTAACCCCTAATATTAATTGATTAATTATCTTATATGCGAAGTGGCCACACCATCAACTAATGGTGTGGCTAGCCACATATAAAAGTTTGTGAAAAGGATGGGTGGGAAAGTTATCCACTCAAGAGCAATTTTTTTGATATTTGAAGAATGTATGGGGTATTTTAGAAATTCTCTAACCAACTAAAATAGATTCTTGGGAAGAAAAAACACAATTTATGGACTTCAGATTCCATGTAGTATGCTGGGTATATATGCATATCTCTTGCACAAATTATTATATGAGGTCGGCCACAGTGCCACACGGTGTGTCTCCGCTCACACGCACGTCAGCTTATTTTCAAAAGACCGTATTCACTCGTTTTTCATTGGAATCGAGCTTTTAACCAGCAGTTGAAAAGCTATTGAGCCATATTTTCATCTCCAACTTGAATATCCCTAAAAATGTTGAGTGTGCAGTGAGAAATGTCCATTTAAGAGTAAACTAAAGTTGGAGATGAAAATTTGACCCAATTGTTAATGAGAGTAAACTTGTATCTTCTTCAAATGGATATTCTCATAGCGCACTCAACATTTTGGATAGACTAAAGTTGGAGATGAAAATTTAGTTTAATAATTTTTCAACACTTGGTCAAAAGCTCAATTCATTCTATGAAGCACGAGTGAGATCTAGACTTTTGCAAATGAGCTGAAAGAGCTGACGTGTGGCCACACGAAAAACGCACTGTATTTCTTGTTATCTCTCCATGGATGTTAATAAAGGTAGGGAATATTGTTGGTGTTACTTGAGACTACATGGATGTTAACGTCATACTAAGCTACATGACGTACTAACTAGCTAGAAAATAATGACACCTAGCTGGCTAGCTGATGTCATGTTCATTAAACTGACCTAATTTGACAATAATACAGATGCGTGCTTGCACTAATTTGAGGAACAGCTTAAACAAATTAGATACGTAACGTTAGTAATGCCCAAGGGTTGTTGGGTTCGCTGGGAATAAACTACGAATGAAAGTGATGTACTTACTTCCCTTTAGCAATCATGTAGCTCTTTCGATTACGATGGAAGGACTTTGTTTCGTCATATGTAAGTTATATCACCCTTTTCTCAAAAGATTAACCTAATGAATAAAAAAAAGGATCTAAAGTAGGATCAACAAAACAACGAAGACAACCTTGGTAGCTGAAATAGTGTGACCCTTTTTGGAGAGGTAATCTGCTACTTTCTTGGCTTCTCTAAAAAAGTGTGATATGGAGGAAAAAAAGTCGAGCGAGTAGAGATCTAATATCATCAATGAGGGTTTGAATAATCCATAGACAAGAGTAAAGACCTTGAAGGATTCGAATAACGATGATTATCGCCTTCAATATAGAGATTCTTAATTTGCTGAGATTGAGCCAGCAGGAGGCCATTCCTAAGGCCTTAGGGCATCTTTATCGCAAGTCTGAAGTTGTAGTCTGAAGCAAAGACTCAATTTCTTAGATGGAGTCTCAAGCGATAATCTTGTGTGATTGTGGAATGAGTCTTGGATGGAGTTTTGGTTTCCAAAACTCTGACAAAGACTCAATTTCTCTTGATGGCAGTATTGCCATTGTCCCACCCAAAGAAAAAGGGCAACAGTTCTAATTTGCTGTGACACTTGTTTTTTGTTTTAAAATAAAAAAGATATAAAACTTTTTGTAAAGAGTCTAGGGAGAATGCAACTAATTATGTTTTAGCAATTATATATGCAACTAATTATGTTTATGAATGCCTTTAAATTATGTCATTATTTCAAATGTACACAATTTGTGTCCCATAATTTATATAAGATTAAGGTAACCTTAAAATTCTTAAATAAATAATTATATAAATTGTAATTTTAATATTATAATAATCAGTAAATATTTAAACTATATATTCTCATAACATATTAAGTTAATAATGTTATAGAAAAAAAATGAAAATGATTAAATATAAAATAATATGTTCAACTTTTGGTAGAGAGTCTGGAGATAGTATGAGGGATAAAGTGTAAATCTGGAATGAGTCTGGAGTGAGTATGAAGAATAAAAAGTAGGTAAAAGTTAGTGGAAAGCTGATGTGGCACAGTCTGAAGTTTGGGTTTGGGTCTGAGGGATAAACACACCCTTAGACTTCTCCGACAAGACTTGACGTAGAACCGAAATGATATGCTTGGGCTAACACAAGGTGCCCAGAAGAATCTCGAAGGATAACTCCTGCGGATGTTGACGAACTATTAAAAGACTCATCAAAATTAAGCTTGACATAGCTCGGAGGTAGGTGATGCCACTGAACAAAGATAATAGGAGGACACCTGTGAGAAGGAAAGGAAGAACACCTGAAGGAAAAATCCGTTAAAGTACAGGGAATCCATTCATGATGCAGTGGCCATGCTCTACATTGATCAATGCGATCAATGTTAAGAAGGTTATTTTAAAAAAAGTTCCATAATTATGTTCTTTCCGACTAATGAAACAAATAGCCTTTAGATGATGAAGCAAAGAATTCAAACATTGCTCCAAATCAAATGGAACAGTATGATTCAGTTTCGGAAGAATATGGTAAGAGGTCCAAAAAGGGTGGATACCAGGAGAAAATTAAATGGTTTACAATCTCTGACTCGGAATGACATAGTGGACATAAAGAATCATTTGTAATCTTTCTTTTTTATGAATTTTTCACTAAAGGAAAAGACCATTTTGGGGAAATTGCCATAAGAAAGTTTGTTTTGGGGGTAATTGGGTAAATATCAAGTTTTCAAATCCAATGAAACGACCATAGTGGATTTGCAGCTGATGAAATACCATGAGCATGCAAGGAAGCTCGTCTGATCAAAAGGTCGTCAGAACTAGTAAGACTCGAGCAAGGCGTTTCTAGTAGATACCAAAAATGCGGTGAATAATATGAGAAGAAACTAATTAATGTAACAACAAAATATTTCATTGGCGGGAAGGCAGAATTACATCACTAACGGTTAGTTGATAAATATATGGTTTGATTATCTACTCTTCAGTTGTATGTTTGTTTATCTACTCTTTTACAGTTTAAGTTTACTTTTTTTTCTTCTTCTTGTGGAACAACCTACAATGTGTCATCTTCTTTAGTTAAATAGTGTAGATTATTAATTAACTTTGAATAGTTCCAATTGAATATTGTTTGATCAATTTGATATTATATTTAAGAATTACTACCGCCTTTTCATTGGATTAATTTACTCTATTTTTTAATAACTTCAATGTTTTTAATGATGGGTGAAATCGATTGCTGAACTCTTCTTTTGTAGTTTCAGTTTGATTGATTGCATCTTCTCATTGATTGTCACACACTGTCCACAAACAGTGAGGGTCACACAGAACTCCATTGCAAGTTTATTGTTTTAGAAAACCATTTATCTTTGTTTCTGTATAAAGCAGCTCGAACCAAATGTGATGAGGAGGAGTCATGGTAGGTTAGATGTGAATTTGACAAGAGATGATATGCAGACATTCCAAAAAAGTGGATTTATTTACAAAATACTGAAAGGTGATACTACTTTGAGAAAACAAGCGAAAGGTGGGATTATTCACGTCAAGTTTTCCTAATTTATATTGTTGTTCGAATTATCTTTTTGAATTTTAATTTTGGAAAGGAAAAAACAATTCAAAATTGTTGGCTCTCAATTTGTAGGCGTGTTTTTAATGCCTACGCGGGATGAGCGCGTATTTAAGTACGCCATTGTAAATGTTTTATTGAAAACGTTTTGAAGTCGCCAACAAGTCTTTAAAGGAAGACTCATAAACCTAATTGGATATTGGGAATTGTAGGGACAACTTAGGGACTTATCCAATATAGATTTTCCCGTCATGACTCCATTAATGGTCAATGAACCATAGATTGAGTTCGGGGGTGAGGGTAATAAGACCAGAAATCAAATTGGCCTATTGGCGGCCTCTACTTAATATCGATTCATATCTATATTTATGCAAATAAATAACCACATAATATTTTAATACAACCTAATAATTAATCTATGTCGCTTCATTAAACAAAAGACTAATTTTTGGTGACATGTTATTATACAATCAAATTACAGAGAACCTAACAGGTTGTCCAAATTATCTGAATTTAATGTTAGAATAATTCTTTAGGTCTTTGATTAGCAATAATAATCATGTGAGGTGATGAAAGCATTAAAACATACAGTCATGCATATGAATATATAATATAGCATAAGAGAAATATAAAAAAGAGAGATTTGGTAAGAATGTACAAGAGATCGTTAGTTCCTTCAAGATCAACATTGTGATAAGTAAATTGTTAGTAAAAAAAGAATTGAGTTGGAATTGACCCTCAGGAATTATACCTTTGTCGCCTAGGTCTTATGCAATGATCTTCGGGATGAGCAATCTTGAAGCTTGAATTAAGAAATCCAAAGGTATGAATGTGTTTGAATATGAGTCTAAGTGTTTGAATATGAGTTTGAGTTTAGGAGAGTATGTGTAGAAGTCGTAGGAAAGCATTGTGAAAAGTCGTTCAAAGAAACGAGTTATTTATAGGCAAAGGAAACCGAAAACGAATTGAAAAGATAAAATAAAATGTGCTCCTAACGCACAACTTTGCGCTTGACGCACAGCCTGGGCGCCAGACGCACAGCTTTGTACATGACGCACAGCTGTGCACGCGCACTTGCTTTTTGGCCAGCTTTTTTATTGTTTTAAGATTTTTTTTATCCTTTGATTAAATATATCCTTGACATCCGAAATCAGCTATCGTTAGGAATAAAAATCTGATTTTCGAAATAACCTTAAAAATTAATTAGCAAGAATAATTAATATTCAAATATTATTAAAAAGGGAATGAGAGTCTAGAGAGAGATTCTCGTGCTTCTCTCTAGAAAATTTATCTGTTTCGTTCTTTTTCGATCCTCAGCGAAAGCTGGTGCCATGGCGAAAGGGTCTAAAAAGGGTAATGGTGGAAAGAAGAACAAACAATCCTCAAACACAAACAAGGCTCACCGTAAACCTCAGACAGTTGATGCAAGGAAGACGAAGAGTATCAATGAAATCCAGGAAGTCTCAGCACTTAGCTGGGAATCGGAGGAGGAGAATGAGGTGTCTTCTCACGCCTCGCTGGATGTAGCTGGATGTGGCGAATTTCGAAGCAGGGAGGAGTCAGGTTGCGAATTGGGTAGCTTCTGTGCGTACGCCTCTCCGTCAATCAGGTCCTCCAATGGTGAATCCTTCACCCCACCCGATGCAACAGTTGATGAGTCATCCAGGTAATGCTAATTGGAGGAATTCGTTGTTTGACAGTATTCAGGAGGAGGGAATTGGTTTATTGAATGCTGGTGAAAATAATCAAATAGATGAGAATACTGAAATTTTGGTGAATGAAAATAGGTTCTCCCCTCTTGCTAACTCACCGAAATCTCAAACTACAATTAAAATTACAGTGGATGATGTGCAATCTGAAATTGAATTTTGGAATTCTGCTCTACTTTGCTATGTGTTAGGAGTTAAACCACCCTATCGAATCATTGATGGATATATTCATCGTGTATGGGGTAAAATGGGTGTGGAAAGGGTGGTTATGAAAGCAAATGGAGTTTTCATGGTTAGATTTAGAACTGTGGAAGGAAAACTGAAGGCTCTGGATGTAGGTTATATACTCTATGATAAAAAACCTATAATCATGAAGAGTTGGTCACCAGACCTGGATCTTTCAGCTGAAAAGGTGGATGCTGTTTCTACTTGGATCGGACTTCCTGGATTACATTTAAAGTGTTGGGGAGCCAGTGCTTTGAATAAATTAGCAGGGATTGTAGGCAAACCTATTCGTACTGACAGAGCTACTGCTCAAAAGGACATTATTGAATTTGCTCGAGTCCTTGTTGAAGTAAAGCTTAAAGAGATTTATTTTGAGAATGAATTTAGGAAGGAAATTTCACAAATGGTGCAATATGAGTGCAAACCCATTTATTGTAGTGATTGTGGGGGTATAGCACATACAGCTGAAGAATGTAGGAAAAAGAAATATGAGTTGGCTTTGAAGAACATTAAACCAAAGAAGATATGGGTTCAAAAGGCTAACCAACCAAATATTGCTGTTGTGAATACAGTAGGAGCTGATAATCCAGGGCAAGTGCAGATTAGTAGTAAGCAGCAAAATAATAATTCACAACACGGGGTAAGAATTACTCAGAAGCAAGATGATATTGGTGTTGATAATGCAAGGCCAGCACAACAAAAACATGATCATACTATGGCTATTTCTGGTGAAAAAGAAGGTGGAAGTGAGGAGGTTGTAATCCTTCCTCATGGCTAGTATTGGCTCCTGGAATGTCAGAGGCTTGAATAGTCCTACAAAGCACAGTGATATCAAGTGGTTCTTAACCACTACTCAATAGGACTATTTGGGTTTTTGGAAACTTGGGTGAAGGCTGTTAATTTTGCTAAGGTCTTCCCTAAAATTTGTAGTGATTAAAGTGTTGTGACAAACTATAGCTACCATTCTGGTGGGAGAATATGGCTGGCTTGGATTCCTGCTCTTTTTGTTATTGATATTAGATTAATTAGAGATTAGTTTATTCATTGTGAAGTGTTACATAAGTCTACAAGGAAGTTTTTCTAGGTTACACTGGTTTATGGGCTGAATGATTTTTCTGAAAGGACAAGATTATGGTCTAAGCTTTGTCAGATTGGTTCTCAATTGAAAGGAGCTTGGATAATAATGGGTGATTTTAATAATGTGATGAATTTGGAGGATAGAATTGGGTCTAGGGTTACTTTGGATGAAGTTGATGGCTTTAGACAATGTGTTAGGGATTGCAATGTCTTTGAATACAACACTAGTGGTCCCTTCTTCACCTGGTCTAATAAACAAGAAGGTGAAAATCTTGTTTTTTCCAAAATTGATTTGTTAATGATGCATGGTTTGAGTTGTATACAAATAGCTCTGTTGAATTTCTTCCTGAAGGAATCTCAGAAGACTGCCCATATGTGATCAAACATGTTGGTTTGGTTCATTCTAAACCCAAACCATTTAGATTCTATAATACGTGGATGCACGCTACGAATTTTATGAGCAAAGTTACCGCAGTTTGGAATATGGATGTTACTGGTGTTGCTATGTTTAAGGTGGTAACTAAATTGAAGAAGATGAAACCGGTGTTGAAAATGTTGAACAGAGAGAAATTCTTTAATGTAGAATATGAAGCTTCAGCTACGTTGGTGAGACTTGTTGAGATATAACAACTGATTCATCAGAATCCCATAAATGTTGAGCATCACAATAAGGAGGAGGAGGCTAGGAAAAGCTATGATTTTCTAAACAAAGCTCGAATTAGTTTTCTTAAGCAAAAAGTTAAATTTGAATGGATTAAAGGGGGTGATGATAATACCTCCTATTTCCATGCTTGCCTAAGAAAAAGAAGAATTCAGAATCACATTAGCAGATTGAAGAATATGGAAGGTGTTTGGGTGGATACCCCGGAGAAGATTGAGGAGGCTTTTCTTGGGTATTACATGAAGTTGCTTGGCTCTGAAAGTGTAAGGAAAGCTAATGTGAGTAACACCATTGTGAATGAAGGGCCTGTGCTTAATGCAGATCAGCAAAACAGTTTATGCAGGACTTTTACTAAGGAGGATGTGAAGAACGCTCTCTTTGATATTGATGATAATAAAGCTGCAGGGCCTGATGACTTTTCTAGTGGTTTCTTTAAGAGGACTTGGAGTTGCATTGGGGGTGATATAATATTTGCTGTGCTGGACTTCTTCCATACAGGGAAGCTTCTCAAATAGGTAAATGCTACTACACTGTGTCTCATTAAGTGTGAGCAACCTGATGATGTGACTAAATACAGACCAATTGCTTGTTGCAATGTCATGTATAAAATCATTTCCAAGATGCTTTGTACTAGACTGAAATGTGTGCTTCCTGAGATTATTAATTCTGTACAAAGTGCCTTTGTAGAGAATAGAATGATCATGCACAATATATTTCTTTGTCATGACATCATGAAGAATTATTTGAGGAAGGGTCAACCTGCTAGATGCACTATTAAAGTGGATCTTCGTAAGGCTTATAACTCTTTAAACTGGGATTTCATTGAAGACTTGCTCATTGCTCTAAAGTTTCCTCAACAATTTGTGCATTGGGTAATGATCTGCATCACTTCTCCTTGCTTTTCTCTAAGCTTCAATGGGGTGCTGTGTGGATTCTTCAAGGGTAAAAAAGGTCTACGCCAAGGTGATCCCATATCAACTTTGATTTTTGTTATACCAATGGAGTATTTGTCAAGATTACTTAAGAAGATGAGCTTGGAGACTGGTTTTTCTTTTCATCATAGGTGTGCTCCTATGCATATTAATGGTTTAATCTTCGCGGATGATTTAATGATGTTCTGTAAGGGCAATGCTAGCTCTGTGATGCTGATGATAAGAACCCTTAAAGCTTTTGAGGATGCCTCTGGTTTGGCTGCAAACAATGACAAAACAGCAATTTATTTTGGCAATGTTCAGGAAGACATACAAGAGAGAATTGTTCAGTTGTCAGGTTTTAAAAAAGGATCCTTCCCTTTTAGATACCTGGGGGTTCCAATTACCTCAAAGAGACTTTCAAAGTCTGATTGTGATACTCTAGTTAACAGAATCATGAAGAGGATCTTTTGTTGGAGCTCTAGGCATTTGTCTTATGCAGCTAGAGTTGTCTTGATATTTTCTGTTCTTTTAAGTCTGCATTCCTATTGGGCTCAAATTTTTTTAATTCCTAAAGGAGTTGTGCAACGGATTATGCAGATTTGTAGAGGGTTTCCATGGGATAGAAAGGTGTGTTTGCAGAGAACTCCTCATGTATCTTGGACAGGGGTTTGTAAACCTAAAAAGAATGGTGGGCTAGGGGTAAGAGATTGTGTAATGTGGAATTTAGCTGCGATTGGGAAATATGTGTGGCAAGTGTCCTTGAAAGCTGACCTTTTATGGATCAAGTGGATCCATTGAGTGTATGTGCAAGACCAGGATTATGGGGGTATGTCCCTCCTGATTCTGCTAGTTGGGGATGGAGAACAATATGTAAAGCTAAAGAGAGGTTTAAGTTGGGTTATATGAATAACCAGTGGCTGGATGGTAGTGCTGATTACAGTATCAAAGCTGGTTATGGTTGGCTTACCGGTGAGCTAAGGATAGTTAGATGGCACCAATGGGTTTGGAACTCTCTCAATGTGCCAAAACATTCTTTCATTGCGTGGCTCACTGCAATGGGGAAGCTGAAAACTTGTGAGAAGTTGATGAATGCTGGTATTTGTGATAGCCAAGAGTGTTTGCTGTGTGATCAAGGCTTAGACTCTTGTTCTCATTTATTTTTCAGATGTTAATACAATAGAATTGTCTGTCAAAAGGTTATGTAGTGGCTGGGTCTGACTATTGTTGTTGATGAGATTTTGTATGTGAATTGGAAAAAGTGGGGTAGAAAGTTTAGAAGAAAAAATTTGCAAAAGGTCAGTTATGCGTGCCTTGCTGCTATTGTCTACTTCATTTGGCGTGCTAGAAACCACTCTCTCTGAATGCTGCTGTGATTCACCCTGAAAGATTGGTGAAAAATATTAAGAAGGAAGTGACTCTGCGTGCAAAAGCCAAGATGACTACTGCTTGGTCTAGTGCTGATATTGAGTGGCTTAGTTCTTTAAGCAACACTATTTAATGTAGCCTCTCCTGTGTATTTGGTTGTTGTTTTACTTTATTTTGTTTCTTATGTGGGTGTCTTCTGGTTGCTGGTTGTATGGCTGATGGTTGTTGCTTGATCTTTGTTTTGTTGGTGTTGTAAGAGCTTTTTGGTAATAAAATTCCTTACTTTTTACCCAAAAAAAAATATTCAAATATTAAAAATGCAATTAATTATCAGGAATAATTAATTTGGCCTTTAAATTTGGGCTTGGATTTAATAAATACACTTTATATTTTCGAAATGCTTTTGGGCTTAGCTTGTTCGATTGCTCTTCCTTTGGACCGGACCAATTAGGACGACGGTATGTTTCATCATTGGGTACTCAAAGGAGAGACACGATTTTGTGTCTGCAACTGATAGCTAGTATGTGCTATATAATATGTACTCAACTATTTGCTATCAGCATCACCAGCACTTGAATATGTAGTACCCCATATTTTATGGATTTTATGGCCATATTTTAGTAAATTTAAAATATATTTAGTCTTCTATATATTATTTGAGGAGATAATTAATATTGTTGATTACTTGAAAGTCAAGATAATTTGGATTTGTCAACTACTGATTTCATTTAGTAAAAGTTTGTCAACTATTAACTCCCATGCCGCCGCAACCAGCCCACCAGCTGCTCTTCCCTCTGTTTCTCCTTTTTCTTCTTTTTCGGTTGTTCTCTTTCTTTCTCTCTCTCTTTCGTTTTCTTTTTTTTCTGTTTCTTTTAGAGTTATAATTCTTATGCTATAGTTTATATATAATACTTATATTATATAAATTTAGATTTAAAGATTGAAGATTTAGGTTGCTTAAACTATTGAATTATTGGTTTCAAGGGTTTTAAAAGAGATAAATCATTAGTACTTTTATTATGGTTTAAAAGGTTGGAATTTTGAAGCTTTAAAATATGCTTAAAAAGGTTTTTATGGACTTTTTAATATTATTATAAGTGATGAAATTATTATTCTTATATAAGGCGGTGATTCATTATATAATTATTATTTGTAGTAGAGGAATACTCCTTGAGTGAGTTTTGAAACTCACTATCATGCTGAGGGAACTTTAATAGTTTTTAGGTAAGATTGTTTGCAACAACATATAGCATGTTTCTGTGACTGTTGTGTGAAAGCATCTGATTATTATTTATTATCTGTTTGTATGGATTGTTGATACAAACGTGGAAGAGAGTTAGGTTATTTTATTAATCATTATTTATTATTACCTATGAACGATGAAGCTAAGGTGATTATTGGATTTAATTATTGTATTGATACATGTTTTTATTATTTATTGCCTATGGAAGGTAAATGTTGGTTATTGGAATTAATCGTAATATCATTCTATACTTTATTATTTTATCATTCTTTCATGATCATGGATCTTGATTGAGTAAGTGAAAGGTATGTTTTAATGACATTGATTAATGGTGATTTTATATATTTAACAATTTATAGATTAAAGGGATTAATGGTTATGAAACTAGTATATTATGTGATCAATTTTGTTAATGAAGGATAAAATATATTTATTTATGTGGTGGTGTTATTATCTTGTATGTAATTAACGTGGTTTATAATTAATTACTTAAAGTGAAAGAGAATGAGCAATAAAACTCCAAATTAGTGCACGCTTAGAGTGCTGAGCATTAAGAGTATGCATTAAATGGTGGTAACCCATGAATTTTCGAGGACGGCCTGATAAATGTTTTTTTCTTATATAATTTATTTGTCAATATCGATTAGGCTTGGGGACACAGAGTCGCACCTATTGGTCTTCTTAGTAAAGACTGATTTTAGGTTGGACAACTCGTTCATTGCTTATTCAAACTAAATTAATTAGTCAAGTTACTAGTGGAGTCTTGTTTTATTCTTATATTATTCATTTGTCTGCATTGCATGAATGTAGTATCATGCTAGTTCATTTATTTTATTATTCCTAAACTATATGTACTCAGTTTTGCTGATTATGTACTTTGTATGTTGATCATGGTTTATATCTTATTGATCTTGTGATGAAGCATCTTTACTATTATATTGCTTGTACCAAGGATGTCTTGACCCAGTGGTTAAGATTGAGGTGCTGTGAACGATTGGTCACAGGTTCAAATCCTCCCTCCCCTTCTTTGTACTTTGTACTGCCTTCGTGGCTCCAATGGATCAAAAAAAATATATTGTTTGTGGAGCAGTCACCTACATCAATATGTCATATCTATATTTCAGGTTAAAGATCATGATGCACGTGGTATGCGAGTGCTAAACTATTTTTATTATCATACATTGTTAGTTTTAGATTTTTATGAAGTTCCTTTAATTTGAACATTGGTTTGGATTTGTTTTAAATCTAGAGTGACATTTGTTGTTTGACGATTATGTTGGGTATATGATGTCATATGGGGCTCAATGTGTGTATGGTGTGGAGATGAGGTTGCGTGAAGGTCATTTTGGCGATCATCGGCTGTTTTGCTGGCCCGCCCGATGGCATCGGGCAGTGTCGCCCGATCGGGCGGGGTCGATCAGTTGGCAGGAGCGTGGATGCTAGGGCGCCCGATGGAATCGGGCGGTTTCGCCCGATCGGGCGAAGTACCGAACTTCATCGGGCAAACAACCGGGCGAAGGTCGCCCGATCGGGCCCGACAGCAAATTTAGTCTTGCGCTTAACCGCCCGATCGGGCGGATGTCGCCCGACCCGATCGGGCGGAGGTTTATTTCACGCGGGGAGGCGATTTTCCGATTTAAGTTATATTTAGGTTTAACCTATTGCCATAACTTGAGGATTATTCATCATTATTCACAGATTCAAGAGAGGAAAAGTTAGAGAGAGATCTTAGAGAGCTTTTGTAACCTTTCTTGAACATTCATCGATTCCTAGTGCAGATTCGTGGTTTTTCTCCCAGTTCTTGGGTTTCCACGTAAAAGTTCTTGTGTGTTCTTTCTTGCTTTGTTATTTGTTGTTCTATTATTGTTTGCTATTATTTCTAGATTGATAGTCAATAGAACTTACAAGTGGTATCAAGAGCCAGGTTGGTTTATTGTCTAGATCTAGAATAATTAACAATGGAGGATGCAAAGATTAGAATTGAGAAGTTTGATGGAACAGATTTTGGATATTGGAAGATGCAAATAGAAGACATCTTATATCAAAAGAATCTGTATCAACCTCTGTCTACAAAGTCAGATGACATTGAAGAGGCTAAGTGGAAGGTACTCGATCGGCAGGCACTAGCGGTGGTGCGATTGACATTGGCTCGGACTGTGGCGTTCAATGTCAAGGATATCAAAACAACGGCGAAATTAATCAAAGCACTGTCAGATATGTATGAGAAGCCCTCGGCAATGAATAAGGTATATCTGATGCGCCGTTTATTTGATTTAGAGATGAATAATGGTAGTTCTGCTGCTGAACATATTAATGAATTTAATTCAATAATAAGTCAGTTATCTTCGGTAAATATTATATTTGATGATGAAGTGAAAGCCTTAATTTTGTTGTCCTCCTTACCTGTTGCTTGGGAAACCGTAGTAAGCGGCGTTAGCAATTCTTACGGTCAAGAAAAATTGGTGTATGATGTTGTCCGTGATCTGATTTTGAGTGAGAGTATTCGAAGGAAGGAGAGTGGAGAATCATCTGGAGCATACAGTACTGAGGGTAGAGGGAGAGGAAAACAAAAGGGAAAAGGAAAGAATTTTCAGGGTAGATCAAAGTCTAGGGGCCGGAGTAAAGTATTACCTGTTGGAATTGTGGTGAGAAGGGTCATCCAAAGAGGGAGTGTCCACATCCCAAGAAGAAGGGTGGAAAGTCTGACCATAATGATAAACAGGAGGATAGTGATAACTCATCGATTTATTACGCATCGAATGAGATTGAGGATGCTTTGGTCCTAAGTGTTGATAGTCCCATGGAGTCGTGGATCCTAGATTCGGGGGCATCGTTTCACTCTTCACCTATGAAGGAGAGCTGTTTCATGACTTCAAAGCAAAGAAGTTGGGTAAGGTCTATCTTGCTGATGACAAGACCTTGAAAATCATGGGGAAGGGAGATGTGATTGTCAAGACTGCGAACGGGGGAACTTTAAAACTGCATGATGTTAGGTACATTCTAGGCCTAGCAAAGAATCTGATTTCTGTAAGTCAACTGGACTCATGTGGCTACAAAACTGTGTTCTGTGGGGGGAAGTGGAAAATTTCCAAAGGTTCCATGATCTTGGCTAGATGTACTAAGATGGGAACACTATATACTATTGCGGGGTGTACGGGCATGGTTCTTTGCGGCTACGGTGGATGAGACTAAGTTATGGCATACTAGACTTGGTCACATGAGTGAGAAAGGGATGAAGATTTTAGCTTCAATTGGCAAATTGTCAGGGTTGAAATCAGTTGACATGGAATTTTGTAAGAGTTGTGTCTATGGCAAGCAGAAAAAGGTGACTTTCACAAAAGCCAAGAAAGAGTTGAAAACTGAGAAGCTAGGGTTGGTGCACACTGATTTGTGGGGGCCTTCCCTAGTCAGATCCCTTGGAGGCTCACGTTACTTTGTTACTTTCATTGATGACTACAGCAGGAAGGTATGGGTCTACTTCATGAAGAGGAAATCTGAGCTTCATGAGACCTTCAAGAAGTGGAAGGTCGAGGTAGAGAATCGGGATCGGAAAGAAAATTAAGTGCATTAAGTCTGATAATGGAGGTGAGTATGAATTGGTAGAGTACACAAAGCTCTGTGAGGAGAATGGCATCATTCTGAAGAGGACTGTTCCAGGGAAACCTCGACAGAATGGAGTCGCAGAGAGGATGAACAGGACACTAACTGAAAGGGCTAGGAGTATGAGGTTGCATGCCAGGCTACCTAAAACATTCTGGCAAATTCAGTTAGTACAGCAGCTTACTTGATCAACAGGGGACCATCAGTTCCATTGGAGTTCAAGCTACCAGAGGAGGTTTGGAGTGGGAAGGAGGTAAATCTTTCTTTTCTGAAATTATTTGGTTGTGTTGCTTATGTTCAATCTGAGAAACGCGACAAGTTAGACCCAAAGGCCGTTAAATGTTATTTTATTGGGTATGGTTCTGAGAAGTATGGGTATCGATGTTGGGAACCTAAAAGTAGGAAGATTTTGAGGCACTGTGATGTCACTTTTGATGAGACTAAGGTGTACAAGGATGTTTATGGTGATAAATCTAAGATTACTGAGCAAGTGGGAGTTCAGGAGATCAAGGAGTTTGTGGAGACTGAAGACATTGATGGAAGAAATGTCATTGTTCCAGAACGGGTTGAGCAACATGAAGAAGAGGCTCATAAATCTGCAGGGTCTGATTCAGATGAGTCAAATAACTCACAGCAAGGTAATTCAGATGGTGCTGCTGTCACACCACCAAGAGGTTCCAGTTCTAGTACAGGGAGAACAGTCTCTCAAGTTGACTTGAGAAAATCCGCAAGGGTGTCCAAAGCACCTAATCGATATTCCCCTTCTATGTTTTATTTGCTACTAACTGATGCAGGTGAACCGGAATCATATAAAGAAGCAATAAATTCGGACCGACTCATCTAAGTGAGAGTTAGCCATGAAAGATGAGATGCGGTCCCTGGAAAAGAATCGAGACATGGGAGTTATCGCATTACTGCCAGGAATGAGAGCACTTAGCAACAAATGGATCTTCAGATTGAAGAAAAAGCCTGATGGAAGTGTCGGGTATAAGGCGAGATTAGTGGTAAAGGGTTTTACAACGGGGAGGGCATTGACTACAACGAGATATTTGCTCTGTTGTAAAGTTGACTACTATACGTATCTTGCGCTATTGTTCTTCTTTGAGAATGCATTCTTAGAACGAGATGGATGTTAAGACCGCGTTTCTACATGGTGATCTGGATGAGGAGATCTACATGAAGCAACCGTATGGCTTCAAAGTTCGTGGAAAAGATAACTTAGTGTGCAAGCTCAAGAGGAGCTTATATGGATCGAAGCAGGCTCTGAGACAGTGGTACATAAAATTTGACACGTTCATGTGTAGCAGTGGGTTCAAGAGAGCTGATAGCGATCATTGTTGTTATTTTCGAGAGGTATGTAAATGACTATGTTTACTTGCTTCGTATGTTGATGATATCTTCGATTCTTTGGTACGAGCATGGAGGTGATAAATAGTGTGAAGGGAAAACTCGTCACGAAATTTGAGATGAAGGATTTGGGTGAATCCACACAAATCTTAGGTATGAGGATTTTCAGGGACAAGTCTACTGGCATGTTGAAGTTGTCTCAGGAAGATTATATTCTAAAGGTACTTAAGAGGTTTAATGTGGGAGATGCAAAACCCAGAAATTCGCCGCTTCCTAGCGACCTCAAATTGACAAGGGAGCACTCACCAACTACGAAGAAGAAAAGGAGCGGATGGCCCTTGTTCCCTATGCTTCGGCGGTTGGTAGCTTGATGTATGCCATGGTTTGCACACGGCCGGACATTGCTTTTGCGGTGGGAGTTGTGAGTAGATTTGTTTCTAATCCAGGTGAGAAACATTGGGATGCTGTGAAGTGGTTACTAAGCTAAGGTACTTGAAGGGCACTTCAAGTATCGGGCTTTGTTTCTGGAAGAAATGAGTGAAGCTTGAGGGTTATGTTGATGCTGATCTCAGTGGAGATATCGATACTAGCAAAAGTACGTCTGGATATGCTCTCTATTGTTGGTTAGACTGCAGGTGAGCTGGATGTCCAAGTTACGAAGTGTATCTCTCTGTCTACTACAGAGTCTGAGTATGTGGCTATGTCTGAGGCAGGTAAGGAGATGGAATGGCTTATTGGTTTTCTTGAAGATATGGGCATTAAACAGGAGAAAGTGATACTTTACAGTGATAGTCAAAGTGCAGTGCATTTGGCTAAGAATCCTATGTATCATTGTAGGACCAAACATATTCGTCGGTGCTTTCACTACATCAGGAGTTTAGTGGAGGAGAATGTGTTGTGTCTGGAGAAAGTGTTGGGTGCTAAGAACCCAACAGATATGCTCACTAAGAGTGTGAGTTGTGACAAACTAAGGTTGTGTCGAACCTTAGTTGGCCTTCGGTAATTGCTGATGAAGGTGGTGCTTTAGGAATTGAGATGAATGAATAGATGATGATGGTATAAGTTATTCTTCACTTACACCTATCTCCAAGTGGGAGATTGTTGGGTATATGATGTCATATGGGGCTCAATGTGTGTATGGTGTGGAGATGAGGTTGCGTGAAGGTCATTTTGGCGATCATCGGCTGTTTTGCTGGCCCGCCCGATGGCATCGGGCAGTGTCGCCCGATCGGGCGGGGTCGATCAGTTGGCAGGAGCATGGATGCTAGGGCGCCCGATGGAATCGGGCGAAGTACCGAACTTCATCGGGAAAACGACCAGGCGAAGGTCGCCCGATCGGGCCCGAGAGCAAATTTACTCTGGCGCTTAACCGCCCGATCGGGCGGATGTCGCCCGACCCGATCGGGCGGAGGTTTATTTCACGCGGGGAGGCGATTTTCCGATTTAAGTTATATTTAGGTTTAACCTATTGCCATAACCTGAGGATTATTCATCATTATTCACAGATTCAAGAGAGGAAAAGTTAGAGAGAATCTTAGAGAGCTTTTGTAACCTTTCTTGAACATTCATCGATTCCTAGTGCAGATTCGTGGTTTTTCTCCCAGTTCTTGGGTTTCCACGTAAAAGTTCTTGTGTGTTCTTTCTTGCTTTGTTATTTGTTGTTCTATTATTGTTTGCTATTATTTCTAGATTGATAGTCAATAGAACTTACAGATTAAATATTGACTTACTTTTATTTTGGTCGGCCATGATTGGTTCCAATATGTAAGACCATTAGTTTGTTTTTTATATTTGATTTGAAATGTTTATTTATTTTCCACAGCAAAACTCTAAATAAGCAGAAACGTTTTCACATGTGGTGGTAATACTTTAATAATTCTTTATTATTTATTTGAAAAAAGTATCTTAAAAAGGAGAGAATTATTGGGTTTTTACATAATACTTTGTGCTAAATGATACCCTGACTTGGTGAAACTTTGTCCACTCAAGAGCAAACTTTTTGATATTTTAGATATTGTCTAAGCAAATAAGTGATATTCTTGAGAAGAAAAAGCACAATTTATGGTTTTTAGATTCCATTGTAGTATGCCGGGTAAACTGTAAACATGCATCTCTTGTTACCTCTCCATGGAGCTTAATAAAGGTAGGGAATGTTATTGCTGTTACTTTGAGACTAAATGAATGTAATACTACATGGTCCACGTACTAACTAACTAGCTAGAAAGTAATGACACTTCAGCCTTCTTTTGGATCGAACTTAATTTGTTCGAATTGATTCGAACCGGCGAAGTGAATGAAAACGTGGAGAGAAACTAACCGAACTCAATCAATCGGGCGAATTTGTCGAATCTGTGAACTAAACTGAATTTTCATTCATTATTCGGTCCAAAAGAATGCAGTCTTAGTTGGCTAGCAGTGGCAAATCCAGAAATTCAATCATGTAGATTCCAGTTAAAGTATAGATTACAGCAATTTACTTAAAAAGTTTAATACATTAATTCAAATTGCAATCGCTAAATAGGATTGTAATTCATTGGATACATAGATAAAAAGATTACGAAAGCATTCTACAAATTTTCATGCTTTGAAAACATTTTTATGCAATATAAATAAAAACAATCAGCATGCTCAAATGATATAATCTAGCATTGCAAGTTTCCAACTATTTCTCTAATTTAAAAAGTTTCAAATATCAATCAAGAACGATAATTTTCTCACTCATATACCCAATTTCTACATTATAATTAGGGCGGAGTAATTAGGAGTTAGGTTAGGCTTAGATAAAACCAAAAGAATAAAAACAAAAGAAATCGTGCTTGCTGGGAGTCGATCCCGCGTCCAATAGCTTGCTATCGCTTGTTTTCGTGTTCACTTTCACACGCGAAATGATTATAAAGGTTTGTAATTTTTTTTTTTAAAAGTAAAAGAAAAACTACACAATTTTTTTTTCTAATTTCAATTGGTTTATCTGAAGCCAGTGAATCCATAGTATATCCGCCTTACTAGCTAGCTGATGTCATGTTCTTTAAAATTGACCTAATTTAACTATTTTGAAGATGCGTGCTTGTACTAATTTGATGAACAGCTTAATGACATTAGATACATAACGTTAGTTATGCTGAACAGCTGAAGGGTTGTTGGGTTTGTTGCGAAGAAACTACGAACGAAAGTGATGTACTTAAAATAATTGCGTTTAGCAATCATGGAGCTAGTTCGATCAAGATGGAAGCAGTTGTTTCGTCATATGCAAACAATATTAAAATCGATAGATTATAACAAAATGTTTTCATGTTCTCATATAAGGAGTGTTTTTATTGGAACCCAATCCAACCCTATATAAAATTAGGGGTCGAGGTGGGTTTCCATGAGAACATGAAATAACTTTGTTAGAATCTTTTTTAACTAAATTTTAATCCCTTTTGGCTAAGTTATACTACCTTCGTTTTTTTTAATTGTTAAGTTTGACATTTTGCACTATTCACAAATTTCATTTTGACCATCTTTTGTGATTTATACGTGAATAAAAACATAGTCATGTGGGATCTTGTTAGATTCGTCTTAACGTATATGTTATTAATATGTACTTTTTTATAATTTTTACAAACACAAAACTAAAGATATATGTCCTTAAAGTTTTGCATTGACATGCGTGAAAAGTATAAGTGTAACAACTAAAAGAAAACGGTTGTATGTTCAGGAGAAAGGAGATCTAATATTGTCAAAAAAGGATTATATATATTTTTAACTGAAGTGGATTATTATGCCACTATTCTCATACAAGAAGTGTTCTCATGTTCTCATTTTTATGATATTACTCACTCCGCTTTTTATTAGTTTACCCACTTTTCTTTTTCGATTTTTATTTATTAGTTTATATTACCCACTTCTTTTCTCTGTTTTGGAAAGGCCATACCAATTTTATATTATTATCTTTATAATAATTTTTTTCTATTTATACTTCCCTTGGCCAACAAAACAATAACATCAATACAATATGCAATAAACTAATACTTTCTCTTCTCTTCTATGAATCAAATACCTATTTCTCCACAAAATCAATGCCCAAAGAAGTAGATAAACTAATAAAAATTGGAGGGATTACATGATAATCCTTTTGGAAGATTAACCCAACAAGGGGAAAAGTTACAATCTAGTCAAAATAGATTACATATTGGTTAAAAAGAATTATAACAAAGTGTTTTCATGGTCTCTTATAAAGGTTGTTCTCATGGGAACCCAACTACATATGCTACTCTGTTGACTTTTCAGAAAATGAAAGTTATAGAGTAAAAAAAACTAATTGAGCCAGCAGAGATTGATATCATCAATGAGGGTTTAAATAATCCATGGACAAGAGTAGATGCCTTGAAGGATTCGAATGATGACCTGATTATCGCCTTTAATACCGAATTCTTAATTTGCTGACGTTGAGCCAAAATGAGGCCATTCTTAAGGTCCCAGGCTTCTAGTTAGGACGAAAGCTGACAAAGAGCCAAAGTGATATGCTTGGGCCGACAAAAGGTTCCGAGAAGAATCTAGAAGGATAACTTCTGCAGATGCAGACAATCCAATGATGGAGCCATCGTAATTAAGCTAGCTTGGTATAACCAGGAAGAGGGGATGCAATTTAACAGAGATAAGTTGGGACCTGTGAAAAAGAAGGGAAGAAATAGTGAATGAAAAATCCATTAAAAGTACGGAAAATTCATTCATGATAAGGTCGATACCATATAATTGATGCGATCAATATTAAAAACGGTATTTTCAAAAACTACCGAATTGCGTTTCTTTTCAAATGCTTTAAAGACTATAGATAATGAAATGACTTTGCTTTGGATGATGACGGAAAGAATTCAAACTTTGGCCCTAGATGGAACAATTATGATTTAGTTTCAGAAGTATATGGGTAGAGGTTAAAAAGGTTGGACAGTAGGACACGACAAAAATAAATGATTTAAAATCTCAAACCTAGCACGAAAAAGTGGACATAAGAAAATATTTGTGATCTTTCTTTATTCTAAATTTGTTATTAAAGGAAGACCATTTTTAGCAATTGCATTAAGAAAACCTGTATTTTAAGGGAAACATCGAGTTTTCAAAAATGAAAAGGCCAAAGTGGAATCGAAGTTGAAGAAATACCATGAGCAACAGAGCAAGCCAGGAAGCTGATTTGATCGAAAACCACTAGAACTAGTAAGACCCCAGCAAGGTGTGTCAGGTAGACTATGAATAGGATTATAGGAATAGTGATACCTAAAATGCAGTGAATAATATGAGAGAGAACTAATTGATGTAACAATGAAATATCCCATTGACGAGAAGGTTGAATTACATCACTAACAGTTAGTTGATAAATATATGATTTGTTTGATTATCTATTCTTCAGTTATGTTTGTTCAGCTACTCTTTTAGAGTTTTAGTTTCCTTTTCTTTTCTTGTGTGGAACAACCTACAATGTTTCATCTTCTTTAAATAGTGTGAATCATCAATTAACTTTTGAATAGTTCCAATTTAATCTTGTATGACATATATGATTTGACAAACATGTACAATAAACTATTTTATTTAAGAATTACTCCCTCGGATTTTTATTAATTTACCCTAGAATTTATTCACTTCTTGGGGAAGAGAGATTTAGAAGAAATAGATTTGTAGGACATACAAGGGACGAAAAAGTATTTATTTATTATAAAGAAGGTATACGGGTCATAGAAGGAGAAACTTCATTGTAAATATAATAATATAAAATTAGTAGGACCATTTCAAAAACAGAAAAAAAAAAAAAAAAAGTGGGTAAAATAATACTACCTCCGTTTCTCAATAAGTGCAACACTTTTCTTATTTGGAATAATCACAATGAGTGCAACCAAGCTCAAAATGGTAAAAAAAAGTTATATATTATTACAAATATGCCACCAAAAAGCAAGACGGGACCACAACTTTTTTGTTTCATCACTTCAATTTCTCTACTTTATTGTGATCCCAACTTTCTCTCTCTACATTTATTGGTATCCCTCCACTTTCTCTATGTTGCACTTGTTAAGAAACGAAAGAAGTAAATGACAACCCAAAAAAGAAAATGGGTAAACTAATAAAAACAAAATGGAATATTAATTTTTTGTATTTCATCACTCTCCTTTTTGGCCATCACTACCACCCTTTTCTTAACTAGCCTATACAACATTTAAACCATGTAGACTGTATTGGAAAGACTGAATTAATTTGTCATTAGACATTCCCGATAATAACTACATATGAATAGGAATTAATTATGAAGATAATAAGTTGATTAATTTAGTAATCATATTTGATTGATAGAGAATAAATGTGATTAGTAGGACAATAATGATTCGGCCTATAACGAAAATACATTAATCCTATGAGGTCACATATTGTGGCAGTGTGGCACTAGTTGAAGGAAAAGACACAAGCCCAACTTGGGCTTGATGTTGGTCGACCATAAGGGGAGGAAATGAGAGAAGAATTAGTTCTCTTAATTAACCTATATTTCTTCTATTATATATTGATATGATATTAGAGTTTAAAAATAACACATTAAGCAGTAACTTTGCAATCGAAGAGAGAAAGAAAACCCTAACTCCTCCCTTGAAAATAGTGCCTATCACCATGGCCACCAACAAGAGTTTTCCTCTTCTGTTCTAGCAGACGTTGGTGTTCGTGGACTGATTAGAGGAGCAACGTACACTCGGGGATATCGTATCTTCAAAGCTTGCATACAATAGGGAATTCACGTTACAAAGGTTGTACAGCTAATCCCTATTGATTGATTCATGTATTTGTTATGTATATAATCCTACGATAGATGTTAGGAAATAACTTCCTGCAATTCCGCTATATATGTATCTATATGTTTTTACAAAGACACCCTTCATAATTGGGACTAGTTTAGTTTAATCAACGGTTTTCTCACATGGGACCCGTGTGGAATTTCAAAATTCATGACTAATAGAGTCAAGTTTCTGTTAGGATTAGAGAGGTAATACCTTTCTCTCATCTCTTCCCCTTTCTTTCTTTTACCCCAGTTCTTCCTCTATCTCCTCTGTTTTGTTGTGCATTTCCTTGCTGAGATTTCTGAATCTGATGAACATTAGGTTGCGTTTGAATACCATAATTTCATTTCAAATAGTGGAATTCAATTCTAGAATTTGAATTACTAGAATTCAATTTCAAGTCCTGTGTTTGGGAAAATTGACAATTTCAAATTTGGAATTTCAAGTCTTGTTGCTTGAAATTGAAGGGGTAGTGCTAGACCATCGATTCTTAAGCCATTCAAACTATTCAACAACTTGTGAACAAAATAGTGCTTTCTTTTCACTCGAATTGCAATTTGTTTTTTGTTACAAATCAAAATCAAAGTTTTTACTTGGAATTATAAACCCTTATTTTTGCCCCAATTGATTATTAGAATGAAAAATTCTGATTTTACCTTACCACAAAATTGTTAAATTCAGATGAAATTGAAGCTTTAAAACTTGAAACTTGCTTCAAATCAAGCAAAAACAGTTGCAGACACCCAAATTTGTTTCCAAATTGCTCAAAATTGAGATGTTTTGCGGTGGTGGAATTGAAGAATCACGACCTTAAGAATTGACAAGCCGATGACAATGGTGAAAAGCGAGAATCATGATGGAATGATGGTAACGGAGGGGAGAGGGGGAAAGAGAGAGAGAGAGAGTTGTGGTGGTTGGGAGCGGTGGTGGAGTGAGAAACAGATCTATGGATGAGAACACAGTAGAAGTGGTAGGTGAAGGAATTGAAATGACGTAAAACTAGGTGTGATTTGAAATTCATAAAGTTGTACTTATTTTTGTAATGGTTTTGATTTGGGCCAAATACAAATCCAAATTCTTAAATTATCCAAACAATACATTTGACCCAATTCCAGGATTTCAAATGAAATCCATTAATGAGGAGTGATAAAACGCTCATTGTGAGCGGTTATCACTACCCACTCACAGGGGTAAATACGTAATTTAACAATTACAAAAAGGGTAAAGTGGTAATTTAACACTTAAATGAAGTTATTATAATATTAGGAAATTGACTAGGGAATGGAAGGGGAAAAGGGATACACAAACAGGGGTTGAGTTAACAAAAACATAGGGTTTCAAACATACAAACATGGGTTGATTTCATAATAACCAGGGTTTTAAATACACAAACATGGGTTCGTATCAATAATCAAATGTACTTTTTGGGGCGGGGAAACTGAATTGGACACGCAAATCAATGCAATTTTTTGCTTTATGTCAGATATTACATATTTACTTTTTCACAAACAGGGATTGAGTTAACAAAAACATGGGTTTCAAACACAAAAACAGGGGTTGGTTTAACAATAATCAGGTTTCAAATACACAAACATGGGTTCTTAAATGTACTTTTTGGGTAAAAAGTTATCAGTGTCACTTTTTGGCTTAATATTATTTAAAAACCCATATTTTTTTTATTACTATAAATCTGTTTTTTTTCTGACAGATGTGTCACACCAACTTTTTCTAATAATGATTGGATGTGAGTGGGCAGATAAACCGCTCACAATGAGCGTTTTATCACCCCTCACCCATTAATCCCATGTCAAAGCCTCATTTCGTCTTGGGTCTGGAGATCAACACAGTTTGTGAAAGCACATGTCGTCTCTCAGAACCATTAGTTTCAATAAAATAAGAAAGCATGAGTATATATATTAAAGGACTACATCACCATTCACCAACAATAATGCTTCAGTTGATGTTTCTGATTAACCACTTGAAGGGTCTTCAAGGGATGAAGAAGAGATCACTGACAAGCCGAAAACAAAGAAGTGGAAATGATACTGTTGGCTACAACAACAAAAGTTTTGTTGAAAATGGTGAAACTGAATCCATGTACTAGGAGAATCAGGCTTATTTCATTTCGTTTGAATCTTTTATTTTTAATGCTGCTCATATGTAATCTGCAAAGTAAAATTCACCTCACTCCCAGATTCCTTTGAAATCCGCCGCCTCAATCTCCGCCTTGTCTCCACCTTCTTCTCGGCAGTTTCGACCACCCTTTGGAAAACTGATGAATTTCAACTTCGCTCTTGTTTTTTCGATTCATGGGTTCCTCTCCATTTTAACTTTGTTCTTGTTTTATCACTCTATTCTATCTCCCGTTCAATTCATGGATGATTAGATGGAGGAATTTGAGGGTCAAATGGGTCGTTTGTGGGTTGAAATTGGGGGGACATAATGGGGATTGTATGGGTTGATGATTGGTTGGTTGAAAAAAGTATGTTTTTGGGTGCAGGTTATGGTGGTTGGTGAAGTTGATCGTGATGCGCGGCGGGGAAATGTGGTGGTTGATACAGGTGGAGAAAAGGGGTGGGTCAAAGAGGAAGAAGGGTGGCCGGTGATGTTGGCCGAAGGCGGGAGGGGGATGGGTGGAAGGAAGAAAAATATGCAGGAAGAGATAGAAAGGGTCAAATAGGTTTAATTAGCGATTAATTAGGAATTAGGAGTTAAATAGGGATTAATAACTAACAAAGTTAACTACCCTTAGTCAATCATTAACGAGTAAGACATTACAATGAATTTGCAAGTAACTGAGGGGTATATACTCAATTATAAAAAGTGTGAGGTTATATGCTGAATAACAAAATTTGTCGGAGGTATATGATGAGAACATCGAAGTTTTCAATGATAAGGTGGTTTATTTGAAAAGGTTATACTTTATAAGGTGGCAAAAGTTAAATTCTTGAAAAATGGTCCCCTCTCCATGTGGAATTTCACATTATCTTCCTTATTCAAATAAAATTACAGAAAAACAAAGAATAGGAAAACATATTGAATATATACTTTTTTTAATTAAGTAGGGTTTATTGAATAAAAGTTATGATCATCCCTAAAAGAACCTAAAATCTCAATGTCACTCTTAAGCACATATGTACTATGCGTCTATGTCATCGCTTCTAATTAGCTGTTGTGTAATTTCAAATGTCTTGCATCGTTCCATATGCTCAAATAATAAAAGAAAGACTTTCTTTTTGTATAAAGATTTATCAAAAACATAAATGTTAAAACTATTGTGAAATTTCTCTATAAGGAATATGTTGCAATCTTTAAGAAATGAAGTAAACATACAAAGCACAAGTCTAATTAAAAGTTTTGATGGAGAATGCAATAGTCAGAAAGAAAGAACAACCAGAATATTAAGAAATTTTATTTTATGTCATGTAACCAGAATATTGTCATTAGTGAGTGGTAGGGGTGCTAATCGAGTCGAGCAGCTCGCGAGCAACTCGAGCTTGACTCGGTCAAAACTCGACTCGAGTTGGCTCGACTCAAGTTCGACTCGGCTCGAAACCTTAACGAGCAAGAGTTGAGCATGGTCCTGCTCGACTCGTTAAGCTCGCGAGCAGCTCTATAATTTTTTTCTTAAATATTAATTTTTTAAAAATCTATTTTATTTAATAAAAAAGTATATTAAAAACTTGAGAATATGAACCAACTTACCAAGCCCAATAAATTATTACATTATGGTCCATGATTCATAAACTAGTATTCTAGTACTCACATCCCCCCATTTACCCAGCCCAGCGGTAAATAAGTTTAAAAGAAAAAATATTAAAAAAAGATTTTTTTGAAAACCGAAAACCTAGTCCTTCACTGAGTCACTTCCCTAGTTCCCCCCAATTCCCCATCCCAGGCTCCCAGCATTCACAGCCGTCACGCAGACCTCGTGCTCCTCTCTCTCTCTTGAAGGTTGGCGAAGCAAAAGTTCATCGTCGGCACGCAGATCTCGTCATTCTCTATCTCACTTCGGTCTTCGCTCATCACCATCACCATTCTCACTAGCGCATAAGCTTATCACCGGAGAAGAAGCTCGTCATCGGCGCAAAAACCCACAGTTTTCCAGCAACTTTTTTGGTGATTTTCGACTAATATATGACAGGTACACATGTTTTTTTTTTCCTTTGCGGTTGTTTTTCCATTTTTTGATTTCATTTGCTAATTTGGGTATACAATTTCGGTTTTTAATTTGGATTCGATTGTGTATGGCTATTGGGAATGTAATATTTGTTATGTTGGATATGAATTTAGACTATTTATGTTCAATTGTGATTTCGTTTGTTATGTTTTATTATGAATATTTGTTACTTGTTAGCTTCATTTTGTTAATTTAGTTGTGTTGTGTGTGTTGCTGTGATGGGTGGTGTGTGTTGTGTGGTGTGTGCTGTGTGCTGTGTGTGCTGCTGTGATGCGTGTTGTGTGGTGTGTGTTGTTTGGTGTGTGCTGTTGTGGTGTGTTGTGTGTTGGTAATAGCTTTTATTAATACTTCTATCATGTGTGCTTTTTAAAACAATGGAATCCTTACTAATTTTTTGGTACATGAATGTTTGTAGGTTTTTTTGGACTTTTGGAGAAGATTGAAGCATCAAACTTGTAATGGAGTGAAGAAATATTGGGATTTTTGTTTTGTAATAGGTTGTTTCTTATGTAAGAGACTAAGAGTTATGTAATTGTATCTTTAGATCATAGTGTTGTTTTAGAGATAATTTTTATCATTTGTTTGTTTAAAATAATCAAATGGAGGCATAGAAGAACTTTAATATTTTTAAAATGTTTGGTAATTGTAGTAATTGTAATGATTTTTTTAAAAAAAAGGTAAAACTAATTTTACATTATTTACTCTTAGCGAGCAATCAAGCCGAGCTCGAGTCGAGCTTATCGAGCCTATCGAGCTTGAGTCGAGCTTATCGAGCCTATTGAGCTTATCGAGCTTCGAGTCGAGTTGGGAAAAAAAATGAACGAGCACGAGTTGAGCAAGGGTTTAACGAGTTTTCGAGTCGAGTCGAAGCGGGGTTATGCGAGTTTTGAGTCGAATCGAAGCGGGCCCTGCTCGCGATCGACTCGCTCGATTAGCACCCCCTAGTGAGTGGTATGTGAGCAATAAGGGAAAAAAAATGAAAATGATGCAATCTTGGAAAAAAAAAAGTTATAAAGCGTATCCGGGGAAAATGGTTCAAGATTATCCTTGCAATTGCTTAGCTTCCCAACAGAGAAAATCATAAAACAAGGACCACGCAGTGATAACCTTGGTCATTTATATAATATAAGTAGCTCCGATGGTGGAATCTTAGTATACATCACTTTGAAACATTCATTTTTTTAAAAACATAGCAAATAAATAAAAGTTTCCCGTCATAAATTGTTTGTTCACTTTTATTTGTTGCAAGTATTTTTCTTCTCTCCTAAGTGCTAGCAACTACATATTTAAGAAAAATCAAAGATGCCTTATTATGAAACCGGATCGAATACAATTTAATCAAAAAATAAGAAACTTACTTTTTCCCGTCAAAATTTTTAGGTCAATGTCATTTTTGCTCTTTTACATTCCCCCTAATGCAGCCTATACAAAACTCCCTGGCCGGCGGCAAATTGATGAGGTAAAGTCATGGAAGAGGTAGCTACCAACTGAGATACTTCTCGGCCTTGCATAAAAGAGAAACTACAGTCTACAGTAAGCTCAACAAGCTATTCAAGCTTACATGAAGAAAACAAAAGACCATGGCTCACAAAGAGACAACTTCCAGATGAAACTCATCTCCACTAATCAGAAAGACCTGTAAATTTTCTTTTTCTAGATATGGTGCTTGCATTTTGGAACCCATCTTCATCATTAGCAAATTGAGCAGCTGTTCGCGCCCTTAATTCCTCCAAAGTTTCACCTTCTTTTGCTCTTTCTAGGACCTACAAATAAAATTGGTTTACAAAATGCAGAACAAAAAATCCTAACCTCTAGTCAGCACACAACTACATGTACCCATTCTGGCCAAGAACAGTGAAGAAAATGTGCAAGTTATATATCTTATTCTCGATTACGATTCACAGTATCATAGCATAAGAACAAATTCTTTTATATGGTAAAAAGAAAATCCAACAAGACCAGCACCTCTCTTACGTCAGCCCAGTACATTTTAGAAAGTAACTCCCTAGTGGGGTTTGATGACCAAATGACTTAATGACCTCAAGATCATGAGGAGCATCCCTGGTCCTTGCCACTAGGCCATGTTATATTTGGTGCAGTAGAAATTACATGGACGCTAAAGAACATCGATGGAAGGAAAAAAAAAATTAATAACAGACTTACCAGGTGTCGCCCATACAAATGAGTATTCGAAAGAGCATTGAGAGCATTTTGAGCTTCTTGCTTGGTGACAAATTCGATAAATGCAAATCCCCTGTGTTTCCCAAACTTCATTGGAAGCCTCAAGGTTTTTATCTGTCATATATGTAAAAAGTATTCCTGTCAATTGTGACTTTTCCCGACTCAAACGTATGCAGGGGATATGGTTAGATACTTATCAAACATCCGCAAGAAGTACCAGCAACCCGAAAAAATCTGACGGTATTCTCAAATGTATATAGATATAATATTTAGGTATATCGACAAGGATCCTTGTATTTTATAATATAGCAATTAACTTCACAATCAACTCAAGAGAAATGAGTAACTGGGGGGCTTGGGGGAGGGGGTGAAGAATGGAAGCATATAGAGTACAGCAGTCTTCGCAATATTATTAATAACACCACAGTAGATAAACGATAGAATGAAGAGGAAGCATTTCCACCACAATACAGTACCAACTTACCTGACCGAATGGACTAAACAGTTGTCTGAGATCCTTTTCTGTTGCTTCAAATGCTACATTTCTTACTATTAATTTTGTTGAACTTCGATCTTTACCACCTTTAGTTGGAACTTTTTCATCCTTCCTAGCATGGCAAAGTTGCAAAAATTAAAGCATGCCCATCCAACACAATTCCCTGCAAAAAATTAACATAATTGGAAATTGCTCAAGCAAATCATGGTAAGTTGCTTGTTCTATAAACCCTAGTAATTGATGGTTGACAATAATAAAACAGGCATAAGTTTTTACCTGTAAGTCCCTGCAAACATTTGTCGCTGTCTCAATAGAATCAAATTCTACAAATCCAAAGCCCATTGAAAGATTCTTCCCATTTTTCAAGTGCTTTTTTTATCTGGAGGGAGAGAAAGTAAAGTTGAGCGCCATGAGCTAAGACACAAGTAAAAAAATCACGTAAACTGTCACAGACTGCGATGTGCTCACTTTAACACTTAGTATCCTTCCTCCTTTCATATTTTCGCTGATATGCTTCCACAAAATTTCATCAGCTGTCTTGAAGTTCAAGTTCTTCACAAAAAAGAGACCGTGACTGGAATGCAACAATGGAAGTTCAGAAAAAAATTGCATGAAGGATGAACTGCAATACATACTCAGTCACAATGACGGTACTGCCTAAGCCATGTACTCTGCCTCTAATATAAAGTAGTGCAGTAAGAATAACAATAACAATAACAATATCAATTACAGTAGTACTAATTATCATTAGAGCCTTCACACAGATGGAAGTTTTAGCTGAAAATTTGTCGTATGCCTGCATTGATAGTTTCCCAGGTCTCAAGATACCTAACGTTTTAACACACTAGTGAAATCATTTTATTGGCATACTACTTTTTGACAAGACGCAAAACGAGGTGCAATTTATCAGACCTCAACTCGATCAGGATCCATTTCAGCTTCTGATATCTCCTCAACTTGCTGTTCGAGAAAACTCTTCTTAGCTTCTTGTTCCCCAACAACCATATTAGTCTTCGAGTTATTGTCGATTTCCAACTCTTGATGAAGAATATTGCTGGGAGCCCATTCCAGATACAGCGGAGCATCTCTGGAACCAGAAAGCAGAACAAGACCAAAGGATCATTTAGTGGATGGTAAGAGGCAGAGCAATCACACATTTTCACTTAAAAATCCAGATCGACCAAGTCAACGTGGCAATAGCTCCATGCAGTGGCAGAGCCACTGTTAGTCATGGGAGGTCACCCGTGGCCCACCATCCCCCCCCAAAAAAAAAAACCAAATAAAAACAGAAGTACAAACATTGCAATTTGACGCGTGAACTGTTTAAACTGGGAAACCTACTTACTCTATCTCTCTCTCTCTCAAGTTTTTCGAATTCCCAAACCCGCCAGAAAATTATCACCAGCCACCATCAGGCATCAGCAACGGGCGCACGACCCACTAGGTCCACACACGTCACGCCAAGAGCACTAGAGTACCACCGTCCACTGGCCACACCCACACGCACCGTCTGACCGCCCACCTTCATTTCGCTGACCCTGGAGGCTGGAGCCCACTGGCCGGCAGCCATCCCTCTTCACAGTCTACTTCAAGAATCTGAATTTAGGTAATTTAAATTTAACCTAATTATCTAAATACCTAAATCCTAATGTTAATTGCTTGTTGCTAAGTTGTTGTTTGTGTCAATTGGTTGTTAGTTTGTTATCTTTATTCAATTTGATATATCTAACAATCAAATGAAGTTCTACTAAAGTTTTTCGACTTTTAGTTTTTGGACTTTGCAGCATGGATAGTTGGATACTCACTTTGAACCCCTCAAATAAACGACTAAATTGGAAATTTAAATTTTAAATTACTTTATTGCATAGCATTTGTTTTCTTTTAGTATTTCGACTTTGGGCATTGTTTGTATCTGATTTCTTTTAATATCTTATTTCTTTAAATTTAAATTACTTTTAGTATTTGGATTTTGGATTTTAGACTTTGGAGCATTGTCTGTTTATTAGTATATTATTTGATACAAAAATTTGATTGGAATGTTTGACAAAATTGAATTGTTATATATAACCAAATTATAACTCAAATATAATAGTTGTTATAGAGGATGGAAAATTTTGGAATTTCAAGTCTTAATTAGCTTTCTATGAAACTTGTTGAGATAGGAAATCTGAAACTCACAGTCGGGTTACTTGCTTCTTCCCGTTGCAATGGCACGTGTACAAAGACTATTTTCCAGAATGACGCAAGTGAAAGATAAATTGCGTAATAGCATGGGAGATCAAATCTAAATGATTGCTAGATTACTTATCTAGAAAGAGAGATGTTTTTCAAAGTTAGCATGAATGATATTGTAGATCGATATCAAAACATGAAAACTCGTCAAGAACAATTGTAATAATTTTTAGGTACTATTTGACTGCAATCTGAATTACTCTTAATTTTGAAATGATTTTTTTTGGGGAGCTATTTTTTTATAAAGTTCATGGATGGGACAAAAACATGGTTGGCGGTTGGTAGTGACTAGTGACCCACCATCCATAAATCCCTGGATCCGCCAATGGCTCCATTGCCTTCCCCAGCATAGCTGTAGCTACTATTATTGATTAAATAGGCTGGCAGGGCACAATTGCCAGCTGTTCCACTAATTTCTGCTTAATCCAGATTGCAACAACAATATTAAAGCCTTAATCGCTATAAGATGGGTTCAGGTCAGCTCGGTTTCATGAGTGAAAATACTATCGCTGGTGGCCTTCGATATTCAGGACTAAAAGGAAGAAAATTCCTACATTTATAATAGCTATAAGAAGGGTTCAAGTCAGCTCGGTTTCATGAGTGAAAATATTATCGCTGGTGGCCATCGACATTCAGCACTAAAAGGAAGAAAATTCCTAAATTAACTAAGGAACTCTTAAAAATTTAATAAACCAGAACAAAGGGAGGAGAGATATAGATTGATGAAACCAGATGAAGTAACGAGCAAGAAATCAAAAGGCATAAAGCACAAAGTTACAGGCTGACTTCAAACTAGTAATACTTTGTTAAAGGCCAAACACTCCAATCACAAAATTTGCCCATTTACTTCTAGATAAGGAGGAGTTATTGAAGGTAATAGAACTGATAATATAAGAAGAGTTATACAAACACATCCTTCCATTCTTGCTGGATATTTATCAAAAATCAACAGAAACACATTGCTATGAGAACATCCAAAAGTTGCTTAAAAAAGTTCCCATAACATCAACTGTAATTGATTAATTCTAGAGAACCGAGGATCTATGCACCAACCAGACCCTCATATAAATCAACAACTAACAATTCTCCATTATTTCCACATCCTCTTTGCAACAACAATGGTGCCCATCGAACTATTATAAAAATTAATACCCTCTGGTGGTTCACAAAGATCCTCTTCCTGCTTTCACTTCTATCTGGTGCCATATGCTCCTGCAAAACCATTTTCTTCATATCAATTTTTACTCCCTCCACGTCATCTTACACATCGCTCGATTTCTTCTGACATAGCCATCATTGTAAATTGTAACTCTCCACTTTCCTTACTGGTGTATCTTCTAGTTGACATTGCACATAGACAAACCAACATTTGTTCTCTCTTGTCTTATTCGCGACATCCATAACACTACAACTCCATACTTCCTCTATTTCTTAAGGCGTTCCTTGCACATCTATTAGCCATACACATGTGTTACACGCATCTTCTTAACTCAACCTAAATGCCAACAATTTTAAGCGATATGATTCGCTGATCCAATAGTAATCCTATAGAATTTATACCTCACCCTTCTCTGATAGCAATAACCGATTGCACGGAAAATTTTCAGATTTTGCAGGTCCTAATTTATTTTATCTTTCAAAATCCAGTTTTCTTGCTTTAGAAAAATTCTATTTTTCCTTTACTTTCACCTCTGTATCATCCCATATCGTTTCATCTTTAATTTCTGTCTTAAAGCTCCTTCCTCTCTCCCTTCTTTCATCTTTCCTTGCTCTTGCTAATCTATAACATATGGACAGTCAGATAAGCATAAATCAACCTCTACATTTACACACAATAACTTAGCAACCATTCAATCTCTTAGAGAACTTATTAGTTATTAGTGACATGGGAGACCTAACATTACATTCTCAATAAAAGCCTACAAAGTTAAGATGCTAATTTAAAGAGCTAAAGCAAAAATTTCAATGAAAATTAAGTTAGCCTCTGCTAGGTCACAGTGAGGTAGATTCAGCACAAGAAACTTTTCAAAAGCCCAAGGAAGCGTAGATAAATTTCAAGAGATCACAAATCATATGGAAAAGAGTCGAAACATCACTGCAATTGACAAGAAGGGATTTCAAGAGTTGTATCAACTTGGCTTGTCTAAGGGGCTACGCGGAATCTCTTTTCACATTTACAAATGGTTATAACATAAAAAGGAAACTCGTATAATATGACTTACTTGTAACGCTTGTATGCCAGGCCTCTGCAAGCTGCGCGAGCTTCAGCTGGTTCAAGAAAGATTACCTACATACATAACCGACCCCACCCCAAAAAAAAAAATTAAAAACAAGGCAGCAATAAGGAGCCAGTGCTACCAAGCCTGAACATGTATAAAATTAGAAATTATGCTTCACTATCTGCGAAATTTACAAGAAGTTGATATAAAATTGAAGTTCAGAAAAGCGTTGTCAGCACTCAGCACTCTTCCCTGTTGAACAGAACATAACTTTACATCCTACGGCCTTGCCAATGAGCTATCAAACAAGACACTTACTTTTGAGTGTACATTGAAAGAAATCATTAGACCAACTTTTGAGCATACAGATAATTCAGAAATGCAGTGAAATCCAATCTTTGATATGAACACATCAACTACAGTCAGGCGGCAAATAAATCAATCAGTAATCTACCTACACGATATTTGAATCAATCAGTAATCTACCTACACGATATTTGAAGGGGAAAAAAAGAAACAATTTTTAAATCCAGATAACTACGTCAGATATGATGCTTAGATATTACAGCAGCAATATGACGTAAACTGCTATTTGCGCCAATCAATACACCACGACTCTAGGGCAATTAGTCAGGACAGTTGAATGCACAATCCAGAAAACCTTAGTTTAATCCTGAATTCATTGAACCTCGAACACCACTGTCCAATCACCTATAAGCAGACACCTATCAATGTTTGCTTGCACTTCATGTGCTTTTGTCAACCAAGCAACTCCGCACAATTCTACTTTGCAAAAAGTTAAGTTATTTCTATGTCAACCAAATACTGCCATCATTTCTCACACTTGCAACACTTCCCTTAAGTAAATATCACCTTAATTGCAACCAAGCCAGATATAGTTACTTTTGGGTGGAACACCTACGTACCAACCTACTTTCTCTCTCGACACACCTCCCTCGTCCGACTTATAATAATGTTCCAACCTCCTTGGTTCCAATATAAAAAAATCCAAGCAAAAGGTTTGAATCTTCAAACTGATAGTCCATTGATACACATACACCAACTCCTTTAATATTATTCCAAATGAGCATAGGGTAAGGCATTTGATCTATTTAATCAGAATCAAAAAAGAAGTTTCGCTATAGTATTTGAGCTTTATTGAAGATTCAAATATCCAAATCCAAGTTTTTGCTGATACCTTCGTCGTTAAAATTTGATTTGGTATTTAAATCTGAAAAGGACATCCATTAATTTTCTTGTTGTTGACTCCATTGAAATGGAAAATGCAGCTACGTTTTCATCTCTTTGTCAATAGTTGGCAGTTGCAGGACATATAGCAGACCCTTTGCAATGAACAATATTTTCTCTTTCATTCTAACTATTTTTTATTTATTTGTTAGAATAAAATAATAATTTTTTTTTAAATTCACTTTAAAGTAAATGTTCCATAACAAAGTAAAAAAATGAATTAAGTATTTAACACACCCTAACGAAACGAAATTTTGGGCAGAAGTACTGTATTAGCAAATGATAATAGAAAGGTTTCCAGTCCTTGTGGAACTCCAAATCTCGATGGCCATATCTAAAACAACATCCCTCCCCCCGACTTAACCCAGTAAAAATAGGGTCTTGATCATGAGTAGCAATTGGATAAGAAACAATAAAGCATACAAGGTATCAAAGACTACCACCACGCATAAGGTCAGCTACCATCATGGTCTGTAGAGGGCATATACATAAAGCCTTACAAAACTATAGATCAGACTTGGTAGAAATAACAACGTACCAAGGCCAAAGTTCTTGTTGGAGGAAGTATAATCTTGTCAATACTACCAAACTTGCCGAACATTTTAGAGAGTTCACTTTCTGTTGAACTGTAAGGCAAATTCTTTATGAGTAATACATGGTTACTTCTCTTTACACCTTCAGTTTTCCCAGAACTAAGTTCTTCCAATGAAGACACATTCACTCCAGCGTTTGTGAGAGCCTTCTTAGTCTCCGCAACGATTTGAGTTTCTCCAAGAGCAATGCGCACAGCAAGATCATCAGCTTCACGATCTAGGAAGTCACTTTTACTGATCCCAAATCTCCTAGCGATATTTTCTACAATCTGCAGAAAAGTGGAACAACTAGTCATAGGGCAACACTAAGATCTGGCACATCCAGACAAAATATGTTTTCCACTATCTCTAAAAGATGCAACACTTTTCTTATTCATCCGTCTCAAAATAATTACATTCTTTTTCTTTCGGTAATTATGTGTTCACACTACTCTATCGTACACTCAAATATAATCTTCAGTAACCTTTTGCAAAAGCTACAATAAAAAGTAAAAAAAGGTGGACAAAGTGCTTGCAAAACACAAAAACACACAGGGAAAACATAAAGGCTGAAGCATAGCCAAATCATACAAATAGCTATGTATAATGAGACACCTGCCTTTCATCATTCAATTAGAGCATCGTTGCTAATCTTATTTGGGATCAATAGGAAGACATACACAAAACATAAATAGTCAATAGTTCACTAAATGACAAACAAACTCAAGAGAAACAAGCAATATTGCAACAGCCGCATTCAAAAGCCAATTCATATTATATACTAAAACAAAAGGCACTATTTTTATTTTTCCCCTCCAAACTACTCAAGTTCACTCCTCAATTCTTTAAATTGAAAGCACTCCTCGATACTTTTAATAAACTTGTCAGGGCAAAAACTCTATATATACAGAGCAAATTAGAGACAGAAAAGGAAATGAAATATTGAGAAGTGTTTTGTTTTAACTTTAATAAAGAATTTATTGGGAGAGCATCAAGCCTCTAGAAAGCTTGAATTTCTTTACGTTTTGCTGTAATTTCCAATTTCATTTATCAAATAATGTTCTACTAATTCATAGCAGACTATAATCTCCACAAAAAACAAAAGGAGACACATTAAGGAACACCCCAACAGACTGACCCCAATGAGAAGCTAAAAAAATGAATACACAACTTGTTTTGATAAGGTAGCCAAAAAGACTCCCAACCACATAAAATACAATCATTAATCTCCAACCAGGTCAAAAATGCCTATAAGATGTCCTAATACAACCTAGGGCACAAACCAGAGCTAAACCATCATGGCACTTAGCTTTGAATGTTCAGCAAGCACCATAATAAAACCATGTCTAAATCAAATCACAAACAATGTCAATGGTAGACTTCTTATAGCAAACTTTGGAATTCATTGATACCACGAATAAAGCAAGTTTTATGCTTCAGATAAATCACGCACATAAAGGACTCCTAAAATTAAAAAGCAGCACTGGAGTGAACAGTGACAACTCAATACACAAGCATAACGGATGGGCAGCAAATTAACAAAAAATATGACAAGTAAATGTGGACATACAGTGTCAGAACGCATAAACAAACTGTTCCAAGCTTGAGTTTGGCCGGCGGCTTCTGATGCCTTTTTCTCTTCAATCCTCTTTGCTTTAAGTGTTGTGGCTTTCCCCTCAGTAACAACAGCTCTGAAAATTATTAAGAGTAAACACTGAAAAAAAAATTCCCAGCAAAATCTACTTGTTACAGACAAAACAGAACCAAGAATGTACGTTGCACAGAGACAGAAATGAAGATATCACAGTAGGTAATGTGATAGATGAAACAATAACATAATCATATATCACAGTGATCTACACACAGATGTCGGCAACTCTTTATAAAAGCAAGAAAAGTCAATACAAAAGTTTGCTATGCATTATTAGGAAAGACAAATTTCTATGTACTTCATCTAAAATAAATACAACTCAGTAAATATCTTGCCAAAACAGGGACTAAGGAGGTCTAAAATGTAACCTTACACCTAAGAAGTCCTCCTAAAAAAGAAGGAAAATAAAGGATTCGTATAAGTTCTGTTGAGTCAATAATAAGAAGCACTTGACAATGATCAGACCTCCTCTTGACAAGTGCAGAGGATTGCTCCTATTCTATTTCGATAACAATCGGTCCGCTGTCCTTCTCCCCTGCTTCGCACAAACTTTTATGCTCCATTGGATTGCCTGGCCACGAATTTATTACCAGCAATAAAAAGCATCACCACAGGATTGCCTCACACCCAAACCAAATGTTCCAATGTTTAACACCTCTACATCAATTGTAACGTCAACGTCAGGGATTTTAAGTAAAAAACCTAGAAAAAGGGGATGCTCTGGCTAGTTGGATAGGCATTGTTGGAAGGGAGAGAAGGAGAAAATGTGATCCCCTCCCCCTTTTTCGCCATTTTATTGAGAGAGGGAGAAGGAGACAGTCAAAAATACAAGGGTGATAATCGTAGTGTTTCCACAATGTTCCTTCTCTTAGCCTCTGAAGGCAAATCATATGTGTTTCTCAGCGCTTCAAACTTTCCATTTCCAAGATGTTCTGAGAATGAGGATCTGAACAACCCACAAAGGATAATTTGTGACTCTGCAAGGATCTTTTGCTTAGCCTAGCATGACATGCAATCATCTCCTTGAGGAACAAATCAAAACACATACAAACTACAGGAAGCTTACCCTTGACTCAATGGACGAATCTTTCGCTTTTGCGGGCACAACATGCAATAGTCTACCTTGAAAGATTGAGTGATCCAACTCTTCTAATGCCCTGAATTAAAAGGACAAATCATTGCATTAAAAATTTGACCAAAAACTGATTTAAGACACATGCTAATCTAGACATCCAATAACTCAATAAATCGAATCCGCTATCTCCTAATTCACTTTTTTTATAATCAATAAGAATCAAAACCAGTTTCACCCAATCATCATATGAAATTAGGAATAGTTTTAGACAGTAGCACTATATGAGATTCTCCAGCTTGACCATAATTTATCCTAATTATATTCCCTTTCAAAGAATGTTGTTCTTGACTATCCACATTGGTCAGAAGAACTCTGACATGAGAAAATGAAAAGAAATTTTGTTGCAATCATTCAAATTGAGATATCCATAATCCCTGGACCAAATGATCGATAATATCAGCATGTAAGCCAAAAACAAAGGCTTAAATCAATTACCTAAGAGCGTCATTTGGAGTTCTATAAAGTGCATAAGCAAAGCCCTTGGACCGCTTTGTCTCTTTATCAATCGAAAGATGGACCTCTGCGACATTTCCAAATTTACTGAAGAGCTCTGACAGCTCATCCTCACTGTGAATATGCATTTGAAACAACTTAAAAACACTAAATTCATAGCATTCCAATCCATGAATAGCATACTACTAGTGGATATTGAAACAAAAAAAAAAATATACGTTGCAGCATAAGGAAGATTTAACGGACAAAGAGACGACCGGTCTGAAGCACTTCATTAACGTCTTCAGGATTAGATGACAGGTTCCCAGGGTTCATTGATCCACCATCAGATTCTTCAAAATCACTTTCTTCCAGTGGATGATCTTGTTCCACTGGGGCCATGTGTTCCTGAACTTCCTTATCCTTATTACCTTTAGGGCCATCAGAATTATCTTCATCATCCTGATCAAGATCAATCCCATTTTCGTCATCGCTTCCACTTTCTGAATCTGACCATTCTGTTTTTACTCTGCTTTTAAAATAATCCATATCAGAGACTTCATCACGGGCCACATCCCTTACGTTCATTCGATTTTCATCATGCATCTCAACCTTCCTTTCAGAAGTTTTATCCCTGTTAAGCTTTTTGAGAGCTTGTTTTGCCTGACGATGCTCCTCCCTTATCTTTGCCACTCTGGCCAAGAGTAGAAACTACTAGATCATTCGCCCACAATTTTGACTTACTCCGCGGCTGCATAACCTGAAGAAACTCTTGAAGTTTGGGATCATCATTCTCATTACTCAATCTGGAGCTGTTCCCGTCTGGCTTAGCTTTGCCACTAGAAACTTTGTCACTCTTCTCAGAGGTTTGTTGCTTGTCCTTAGTATACTGACTCCAAGGACGAGGAATATCCATAGCCCCAACTTTCCAAGCAACCTTGACATATAGCACCAAAAGTATTGCACAAAAAAAGTGATAAGTTGGTCAGTGTATCCAAATCAACGCAAAAATGCCTCAGACATGGGCAGAAGGTATCTTAACATTAGCAGCACACATCTGTGCTACAGGCTACAGCATATCGATAAACAATCAGAAGGCAAATAGCTACTCAGACTTCATAGTCTCACAAGCAAAGGTAAATTGGTCGATTTTTATATGCCCTGTGAAGCTTAGTAGCATGTAGATTGGAGAAAAATTACTGCAAACACTGACAGCTATAAATTTAGAAAAGATTTGGTCTGCATGTGTCACATGGTATCGCGTGTTGCCATGTTTCACAGCTGAAGCCTGCTATTGGCAGACACTAAGCATCTTCCACACTCCTTAACCAGCAAACTTAAGAGTTGCTGGCAACTCCTAAATGGTTGCAGGTACGCCCAGCAAAGGAATGGCCTGATGTTGAAGTCATAATCAGAGTGGCAAGTCGGCAGGCAGGAACACCGAGTTTGACGCAACCAGGAAACTTTGCTTCCTATCCAGGATAAAAACTATATAAGTCCTTGAGTTCTTTTTGCACTCAAAAGCTTAGTCGTTGGGTGTGCTCAGGTGAGGAAACACCCAAATTTTTAGAGAGAACTTGGGCCAAATCTACCAATACTATTAAAACTATTAGATTCCCCACAAATCCAAATCATCTTTTGTGCTAGATTCCCTTGCTACAGGTGTAGCCATTGGGTAATGCCTAATGGTAATGGATTTTAGTATAAACTCGTTGGGAAAATTTCATTTCAATGAGCACCTTCCGAATTGGTAACCGATGTGGTAATAAAATTTGAAGAAAAGCGAATAGTTTGGGTTGTGACAATCATTGCAATGGACTTTGACATGACTTCCATTACGCACACACACTAAAAGACATAATCATTACCATCATTTATTATCCACCTACCTACCAAACGCGCACTACGAGTCATTACAGTATTAAATTGTCTCAATTTCAACTAAACCACCAATTAGCAATCTCTAAGAAACAAAACAACAAAATGGAAGGCATTCATTCACGAAATTAACGAGATTAATACATTAAACCACTAGGTAAGCTACCCACTGGAAATGGACAATTAAAAAATTATTAACACGCTGAATTAGATTCCACTACTGGAATTATTAACTTCCATCTCTAATCGACATAATCTATAACCCACTGGGCAAGACAAAGTTTTGAGTTTTCCGTTCAATTGTACAACAAACCTCGCATGTAATTCTCGACGTATCCATATATGAGTTGTTGAAGTGCTTAATAGCCTCTCCAGCTTCTTTCTCAGTCCGGTACCCAATAAAGCACAGTGCCTGTTCTTACCCTCTCTCTGCAATTCAAATTGTTACTCAATAAATCAAATTCCCACCAATAGTAAACTAACTAAACACACACTGCAAATAGCAATAAGACCCGAGACCGAAAGCAGTCATTGTACACCCGGGTGTACTCACGTGCTTCGTACACCCAATGCTTTTTTTCTCATTTGGAACTCTCCCCCATTGCAAGAATTTTGCTCATTTGGATGTATTATGTTCACGGTACCGGGTACACCCAAGTTGTAATAAACCCCCTTCCAAAAAATATAAAAAAATTACCGGGTGCGCATTGAGTTTGGCATCGGTGACCTCGCCTTTCTGAGAGAAAAACTCTCTTAGACGATCCTCAGTTGCATATCTGGGTACATTCTTTACACAAATTCGAGACCTATAAAATCCCAAAAATGGAAACCCATAATAAGATGACAAACATATATGTATATACATAATAATATGGAAAGACATATATTATCTAAAGAGAAGAAATTCAAATAAAATAATATTGTACCCCATAGTGACAGGGCCAGGACAGGAGGGGCGGCCGGCAAAGTGTAGGGCTTCCCGTATGAGTGAGGGAAGTTCAGCTCCAAAGTGTAGGGTTGGGCACCGGAAAGGTGTTTTATAACTATACTCACCCTCCGTGGCGTTGGTGGTTTAGGTCAGGGGTTGGTCGAGGGAGAGAAAGAAAATGGGGGTGATATAACCTTGGAAAAAAAAGTGCCCGTGTAGTTTCAGATTTTTTGATGCAAAAAGGCCCTACAATACGGTTGCATTTCAAATTCCACGTACACTTAGTATTCCACCTCACGACTCCCCTCGCCCAAGTGCAAGCGCCAGGTTGCCGACCTTGCGCGATGGGTTAAACATCTTAACTAAAATCAAAAAAATCAAAAAAAATATTACACTCTAAAAATATAATTACATGATATTTATATTATTATTGGTATTAGTCTTATTTGTACGCTGATATAATTACATATTCGCTCTAAAAACAAACGAAATTGGATTCTAATATTATTTATCCTAACTTTTTATCATTGTCGAAAGTGGTTGATAATTTCTCGAAAAGGTGCGCTTTTGTTTTAGAGTAAGTAATAGATTTAGTATTAATAGTATGAAAATTTTGAGTTACCATAATTACATCGTGATGATAATAGATAACTAATATTTATTCAAAAAAGTCATTCATATTTCGTAAAATCTATACTCTATACCTTGTTTTAGAGTAACTAATATTTCTTGAGACACCCAATCATTCACGGCGATGGAGGTTTATTGATGAAATGTCTCCCCGAATTTGTTAAGAAATATGAATGTAACGTGCGCCTTGCACTATCTTTTATATGGCCGATAATTTTGGTTACTTATAATTAACTTGTCTCATTCATTGCTAATTGTTGAACCTAAATAGCCGGGGAAAGGACATTGACATTTATTTGCAACCTCTTATCGACAACATGAAGATTCTATGGGAAAAAGATGTTTAGGTTTTTATGCACATCGCTAAGAGATGTCTAACCTGAGGGCAATGATGTTCTCGAGTATTCAAGATTATCGTCAAATAGAAATCTTTGAGGGTACATGTGAAAGTGAAGACACCTTCAGAGCCTATGCGCAGGATGGTTTCAAGGGAAGACGGTTAAAAGCATGAAAAGTGTTCTTTCGGGACATCGTCCTTTTTTACAAGTGAACATTTTACTTGTGCGAAAAGAAGGCCTTTATTGGGGAACAAATGTTTGAAAGACGTCCAAAATTATAAACATTGTTGCAAAGATACAATATTTTTGAGATCACGTTGGGAAAAGGAAACAAAAAAGATCTT